>PVKM010011393.1:0-33318 GCA_004027735.1 Carollia perspicillata
AAAAAAATGAGCTCTGGCCAGTATGGCTCAGTGGATTGATCATTGGCCCCCAAACTGAAAGGTCACTGGTTCGATTCCCAGTTAGGGCACATGCCTGGGTTGTGGGCCAGGCCCTCAGTTAAGGTTGTGTGAGAGGCAACCAGTTGATGTATCTCTC
This sequence comes from Carollia perspicillata, assembly GCA_004027735.1. Classification (NCBI taxonomy): domain Eukaryota; kingdom Metazoa; phylum Chordata; class Mammalia; order Chiroptera; family Phyllostomidae; genus Carollia; species Carollia perspicillata. The sequence goes on from PVKM010011393.1 coordinate 158, forward strand.
ACACATACATGTTTGTCTCCCTCTCTCCCTCCTTTACCCTCTTTCTAAAAATACATAAATTAAATATTTAAAAAGGTTTAAAAATCTTTAGCAAAATATATGTCTACATTCAAAAGGCAAATAAGAAAAAAAACAAAAATGTTAAAAGAGTAAAAATAACATTTTTTAAAAGATGAGAATAGCTGTTTTAGAAACTAGCTAATACTCACTTAAATTACTGAAGCTAGTATCGGTCATGCTAAATTTTAGAATAACAGAGTTTTAAAGGTCTTCATGGACAATCAAAAATGAACGCTGAATCACCGATTTATTCTTAAGAGAACCATAAAATAAATTCAGCCAAATGGAGGGTAGACGGGGGACGGCGAGAGTGTATTTCACTTTTTAAGATCCTAGGAGATGTCAGCTTATTTGACTGAACGTAGACTGTTTTTACTTTTTCCCACGTGGTTGCAATCCCGTTTTGCTCTTTCGTTTGCGCTGCGCTGTAGTGGAGTAGCTACCCGAGTGAAACGCAATGGGCTCCGGGAAGCGTGTCCAATGAATGGCACCTGGACTCCACTGTGACCTTACCTCTCACCAGATGTGGGTAGAAAGCAACTGCTAATATCCCTTTGCACATCTGATTTAATAGTCACTAAGTATTCTGTAAAACTCCTGGTAAATGGCAATAACAAAAACATCCTTTGAACAGCTTTGATTTGTATTCAGTGTTGGCCCTGAGAACTTCAGAAACCACTGGTATTCAGCACTAACAGATGTCCTAACCCCCACGGACGTTCAAGAGCCCACTAAACTCTCATGCACCCTGTGAAGGCTAGAATACTGTGTATTACTAACTTCCCTTCTGTTTTATTAACACCTGCCTCAAGTCCTTTCTAGGACAGAGAAACAGATAGAGGACTATATAGAGATGATGATAGAAAATAGACAGATGATAGACAGATGAACAACAGGTAGGTTTTAAACCTGTCTACCCAATAAATACACACAGGTGTATTTAAAATAAAATAAACATTTTAAAATAATTAAAATAAATGAAAATAAACGTTTGAATTTGAAGTGGTGTCTTAATTGTCTTTTTGAATCACCTACATCTAGCACAATATTAAGCACTGGAAATGATCACAAAATAAAGCTGTATCACAACAAAAATAAAACAAAATAAGTAAACACTAGTAATACTACAGCTATTTTGCAAAGGGCCTCATCGTTCCGTTAATAAATCATTCAGCGACTTCTAAATCCACAAGAGAATGGCTGATTAGTAAATAAACTTGTAGACATTCTTCAATTCTCACTGCATATAGGAATCCTATTTCACATAACCATGGGAATTCAGATTATTATAAAAGCTTCAGTGGAAAAAAAAACAAATTAAGGCAGCAATTTGAGGGTGAGGAATAGGAAATAAGTGTGGGAGTTACGGTTAAAAAAAACTAGTTTTGTAGTTATGCAAGCTGAAGAGATTGAGGTGGGAGTGACAGCCTCAGGGCTCGGGAGCAGTAAAGGTGTACATGAGATGTTCTTCCTGCATTTCGAGTGTGTCTTCAGCGACATTCAGCAGTATTGCTGTAGGATGGGCTCAGTGAAAAATTGGACCTTACATAGTAGGATAGCCAAAGATTTGCAATGTGTGCGATAGAATTACTTCAGTCATTTATCATGGGATTTAAGCTCGGAGACTTTAACAAGAGTTGATGGAGAGTGAAAACAACAAGATCATGGATTGCGGGGAGAGTCGAAAGATTGTGCAAGTTGAGACATGAGGGGAGGAGGTGCAGCATGAACAGTGAGACGCTTGCAGTTTTCAGCTGTGGAAGGTTTGATGTAGGGAAATGAGAGGGCAGAGACTATAGGCGTTTGAAATTTAAGAAGGGTAGAAACGAAGATCATTATAAGAGAGACGCTCAAGAGTCCGAGAGTTTTAACTTTAAGTGTTTCACCTATATGAAATGAATTTAAAACATCAGAGACCGACAATGAACTGCAGTCAGCCTTTTCTAAAGATTTATAATTACGTCTTTCATTTTACAAAATTAAAAGTAAAGTTCAATTAAGGTTGGTGGGCCACTTGTTAGAGATCATGTAATAGGTAAACTGTAAAAATATGTTCCTGTGAAGAATAGGAAGGGGATTTCTTCAATTTTTAAACAACAGTATCTATTAACATAATGTAAATTAATGAAAAACATGATTTTGAGGCATCATCCTTTGTACATTGTTTCTTATATCTTGTATTTTCTTTAATAAATGTCTCTGTTTTCCATAATACATGGCTGTATACTTTTTGGACAAAACTCATATATATATGTGTGTGTACATATATGTGTATATATATATGCTCTAGAGATAATATGATGAAATCCCTTATCCTATTGATTATCCCTTTATAAGCCTGTGTCAAATATGTCTTGTGTTATAGGAATTAGGTCCCTGAAAATTTCCCCATCATCTTACAGTGACTGGCAACACTGCTCTCATTTTTTTAACCAATTTCAACAGAAATATAACTTACATTTTAAGTAAAAATATCTTACAGATTATAAGTAACATAGATACCTCTGAATCTATTTGGTTATTGTTAAAATTAACATATAAAAAGTATTGGATATTTATGGGGTTTATTGTAAAAATTGTATTCATTTCATAGTAATATGGGAAACACGGACTTTAAAAATTTTATATTAATTTTGGGTCATATGGATTTAAATGTTTAAATAAATTCAATATACTTTGATACTTTATTTTTTCACATGAAATTATAGAAACTATTTCGTTGACACATTATATAAATCTGTTTTACTTGCCATATATTTGAATAAAGGTTTATGTAAATAATGAAAAATAACATTTAGTTTTCACACTTCCTAACTCACATCATCCCTGTTTTTATATCTCCTTCCCATTGGATCATTTTCTTACCTGCATATTCGTATTTTTTATAATTTTCTTTTAATATGATAAAATCCTCTACTTTCACCTAGGAAACTGTATGACTAGAAAAAATTAAGTGTACAATATATTTTATCAGTATTTTTAACAAATCATTCATGAAACTATGGCTAATTTTTATATTTTTCTAAATTGTCTCTATTTTTCATCATAGACGTTATCTCATATTATGTAATCAGATCTGAAGTGAGCACTATGCTACAATCCTTCATTTCATATAATTATTATGGAGCTTCTTTCTCCACATATTTACACACCAAATTACATAAGAATAAAAACCATAATATATTGTATTAAATGTAATAAATTTTTGTTGAATATGACATCAATTCTTTTAATTTCCTTCTGCTTTAAATAAAATAGCTCAGTGTTTCTCTAAGAAATAAAGTAATAAATGAATAAAATAAAAATAACAATTGCAAATGTCCCAAAAATTGTACTCAAAAGGTCCTGGAACAGCTGAAATATTTTAAGACCCAACTGATTAATCAGACCTTGGGAGATAAGGAACTAGGCTTGTTCTAAGGACCTCAGAGATATTCATGAATATTCCCTTCTAAAGTCCTAACACAAAGTGAGATAAACTAAGGATCTGAGTGTCTTGGCTTCAAATTCTACATTAATGGAGAGGAAATCAACAATGCTATTTATGGTGCAGTGTAAATTTCTACTTTTAAATTGCCTAACCTGCTATCTTATCCATATAGTTGAGAAAAGCTGCTAGAGGCACTTTCTGGTATTAGGTGTGATTCCCATCAAAGATAAATTTGAAATTAAATAAGCAGCCAAATCAAGATGCATTTAATCCATATGGATGCCAGGGAATCCCAGTGTTTGCTTGAAGGATTATTAATTATAATACTAATCATAATATATAGCGTACATAGGCTATGCTAGATGACACATTGGATACAGTATCTAATTAAATCCTCAAAGCTACCTTGCAAGGGAGGTAAGATTATTATAATCCCCATTTTATAGATAATGACTGTAAGGCTTAGATTATTTCATTAGCAACGTTCTAATATTTTCCCATGTCACATTTACACTTAAAAGTTTTACATTTATTATGATGTATTATGTCTAGTAATTGTTCAATAATTATGTTGAATAAAAATGATAAAATTCATGGAAAACAAATGCATGAACAAATTATAAAGACCAGACGTGTTTCTTCCAGTTTGTGGTAGGATGCTCTCACCAACCGAGCCATCCTGGCCGGGGCTCAGATGTGTTTTTTAAAATGGAAAATTGTATGAACATGCTTTGGCAGTAATCATAATGATGAAATAAGAGAACATAACTTTGTATTCCATAAAAATCAATATATCACTATTTGTGTATATATATCTGTGTAAATCCATAGGAGAGGAGATGATCTGAGTCGACCTAAAGCCTCCTAGGGTCATTGTAGGAGGAGGAGTCATATAATCCATTTTTGGCTTCCCAGTTTGTGTGGCTCTTTTAATTTTGTTTGGGAAACATTTGTTCCTAAATTCACTGTTTATTTACATGGTTCTCACCTGCTTTAAAAATACAGAAATCTCTTTCATTCTTGGGTGATTTCTTACAGTAAGGTGTTTAAAAACAAACAAACAAGTAATAAAAAAGCAGCTCAGACATCATTTTATAGACACGGCTTTTTTTAGAATTGCACCTCTGTTTTTAGAGGTCCGTGCAGTTAGTTTTTAATCTAGAGCAGCAAGAAAATAAGGAAATGAAAACTGTAGTTTCTTTATCAACAATGTCACGTGTACTACTAAACATAACAGAAAAAGAACTATTTCCACTGTGATCTTGTACTTGTTTAAATAAATAAATGGTTCTCTTATATTTACAGTTTATATTCTGAGCAAAATACTACCCCGCTTGTGGCTAAAGAGTGTCCTTTGAAAGGTGTCATTGTCACAGCAAATTAATTCATGGCTCACACTGTGCATTGTCAGCATCTATTGTTATCTTTTTTCCTGCTTGTCATTCAGATTAATAACATAAGTGGTGCCCTGTGCTAACAGCTTCCTTCTCCTTGTCATTTGACTCAGAGGCTCCTTCGCCTGAGTCACTTTTCTTCAGGAAATTTAAACATACTGCAACGTATCTATGTTTAGTTGAAAGTGCTATATGATCCTTTCTCTTCTGACTGCTCTTATTAAAATTAATTTAATAGACATTTTCTTCTTTTGGGTTTTTTTTATTTCTTAAACACTACACTAAAGACAAAAATTTAGGTCTTGCAACCATTTTGGGGCCTAGTCTGGCACTAAAGTTATTGCCACATTGTTTATGACACCATTTAAAATGAATTTTTTATTAAAAGGATTAAATCACTAACAATATACATGAGATAAACACTGTTCTTAAATCTCATGTTTATGAAATTCTTGCCTGCTGTTTATGGAAATCATCTACACAATATGCATCTATGCACAGAATACAGTAAAAGTGGTGAGTTATGCTATATTTAAAGGTAAGTATAATCAAAGATATGTTATGCTTAACTGTGTATTAGTTTCCAAAGAATGTCAGTGCCCATTTCACTGAAGAAAAAGAACAGAAACTCTACGCTCATCTTGACTCATAAACCAAGAAGCAAGAAAGCAAAACATAATTTATAGAAAACTTGGCTGGACTTTTTGATGATGATTATACAAGTTTTAATGCAGGGTTTTTCTAAGTCATTTTGCCTCTGTTTAAAGAGGAGAAAAATCACTTTATCATATGTTAATTTGCTAATTTCAGTTTCTTCTGCTGCTCAGAGTCATGATAATTTACCATTCCAGCAAAGTTGATTAGGTTAGGTGGCTCAGAGCCAGCAAGCTCCATGAGTTCCAATTTCTGCTAATATCAGTTTTATCATTCCTTGGAAGTTAAGTAGGGAGACCTGATGTGTATTCAGGTCTAATACACATCCTAATGGTGCATTCAGAAAATGGTACTTTTAGAAAGTCAACCAATCTGCTGCGCCACATTTTTAAATTTAATTCTGTTATCCCTTCTGTTTAAAGTTAAGAATTAGACTTGTGTAAAAGAGAATCCTTGTCTGACAATTGGAACAGTGAATTTCAGAAACTATCAGCCTAATCCCATGCGGCAACTCTCCATTACCTACATGCATTGCTATTCTGGGAATTCAACAGGCTGTGAACAAACAAAAGATGCCCAGCAAATCACACTGCTTCCTCATAATGCTTTAGAAGGTTTATATGAGATACTGCCTGTACACCATTTAGAAAAGTGCCTATTTAGTAAGAGTAAACTATGTATTAATTACTATTCTCATTGCATATTCATTAATACACATCCTTGCTATGACTTACTTGAATGGAAGTCAGTGAATTAAGATTATTAAAATGACAGTCATTTTTATCATGTGTGAATATTTTCAGTCTTCTATAAAAGAAGGACCACATAAACTATCTATTTTGTTTCCTCGATAAATATTGCACAGCTGAAAAGATGTGATATCACATGGGATTTGAATTCAGGCAAATTGCCATTGCACCCTGCTCTGCTGTGTAGAGACTGTGGCTTTGAACCAAGAAACTGATTTCACTGAGCTTCAGTTACCTCATATGCAGACTCAGATGGAAAGTAGTAGATATTAAGATAATTATAATGAAGATCACATAAAATGAGATAATGTGTGCATGGTACTGAGCATATTGGCTCTTAGAGTAAAGGATCCATAAGAATTTTCTGCCCTGGCTGGTGTAGCTTAGTGGATTGAGTGTGGACTGTGAACCAAAGTGTCACCGGTTCGATTCCCACTCAGGGCACATGCCTGGGTTGTGGGCCAGGTCCCCAGTAGGGGACACATAAGAAGCAACCACACGTTGATATTTCTCTCCCTCTCATTCTCCCTTCCTCCCCTTCTCTCTTAAAATAAATAAATAAAAATAAAATATTTTTTCAAAAAAGAATTTTCTTCCCTCAGATATGCACTCGACTTTCTCTCTCAAATCCCCCAGCAAGCTTCATCTCCCTTCCTTGTTTGATCTTCCTCCATAGTTTTATTTTTTAAATCTTTGTGTAACATTCCACATATGCTCATTTTAACTGGGTCTTCCAATAGTTAGTCTGTAAGGTCTATAGGGCAAATTGTTGTCTGTTGTCGCCCCTTCTGTGTCCCTTCACCTAAAATAGTGTCTAAAGATAAGAAATGTTGAATAAATAGTTACTGAATCAATGAGTGATACATTTGAGCATTATTATTATAAAACGATCAATTGTTAGATTGATTATATTTATGTGTTTATCATTCTCAAAGTCTTCCAGATTGACTAGATGTGTACTCCAAAGTGTCAATGCAATCTTTTAGTCAAAAAAATAAATAATTTCAAAATATTTTGTTAATTAGTAAAGGAGTTAATATAGGATATGAGTCCTGATCTTTACAACTCTTCACATACATAACAAACACCCAAATCCTTTGATGGTCTTCATTAATACTTTGGGTACACTAAACACATCAAGTGCCCTATACAGTGGTAAGTACTCTTGCATGCTAAATATTTTCCAGCCTTTCTTGCAGATACCAGAAACATATTAGAGTCAAGAAAAGTTCCTCCCCTTGCAGAATGCATATTTTCTTTTTTAATATTTTCTTTATTTATTTTTAGAGACAGGAGACAGGATGGAGAAAGAGTGGGAGAGAAACATTAATGTGTGGTTGCTTCTCATGTCTCCCCTACTGGGGACCTGGCCTGAAACCCAGGCATGTGCCCTGACTGGGAATCAAACCGGTGACCTTTTGCTTCACAGGCCCACACTCAATCCACTGAGCTATACCAGCCAGGGAAGAATGCATATTTTCTTGGCAGAGATGCACAATAAACAAACTAAAATACAAAATAAATTTTTGCAGGAGGTTAAAAGGGATCGTAAATGAAGCAGTTAAGGGGATCAACACTGATGAGTCACTTTACTTTCATGTGGCTTGGTCAGGATAGGTGTCTTTGAAGAGGTGACATATAAGCCAAAACCAGAGTGAAATGAGAGTGTTAGTCCTGTGAACAACAGGTGGAAATGATCAGCTCATGTAGACTCTAAGGGGGATAAAACAGCTGTTCAGAATGTTAATAAAGTTTTGATTATAACTGAAAGACGAAAATAAAGTTGGGAAGGTACCTTAGAGTTAAATTTGTAAAGTATACTTACAAATATATAGCACAATTGCATATTGCAAAACCTTTAATTTTATTTTGAGTATCATAGGAAGTCATGAACATTTTAATTCAAGAGACGAAAGCATCGTTATTTGTTGTTGTAAGGAAATATATTTTAGGAGGCAAAGGTGAGACAGAAAGTCTAGAGAGATAGCTACTGCCGTAGTTTTAATGGTAAATTACTGGGGCTTGCAAGGTGGCCTATACTAACGATGATGAAGGTGATTAGAAGTCATTTGATTTCAGATAGTTTTTAAAGACAGAGTTGAAAGGAGGTACAAGTGAATTGTATGCAAATATGTAAGTTGTAAAGAAATAATGAGCGTTCAAGCAATTTAACGCATAGTGTCATAATTGAGATAGAAATGTTTAAAAGCAAATATTTGTGTTGCTGGCAGGGGTGGGGTTTGTTGAAGTTATGAGTTTTCTTTGGCCATATTCAACCTGATAAACTTTTTAAAAAGTTGACATAAGTGGAGCCATTTTAAAATAAATCCAGAGCAGCCATTCCAGAGGAACTCTTTTGTAAGTCTTACCTCCTGGAACTTTGGCCTCTTTAGTCCTTGCCTTTGGGCTGTGCCCGACCAACACTGTCTTCCAAACAGCTCCCTGTAAATCCCACGCACAGGAAAGCAAACATGCTGACATCAAAGGCTGCTTTTCCCTTCTGTGCTTTATTGTCTTCACAGTAAATAGCATTATCTAATAAACTATATATTTCACATGTTTTGTGTATTATTTCTTTATATCCACAACAGAGTTTTTGTGAGTTTCATAGTGTCCCCTAAAATGTATATTCCTTCTGGAATATTAGAGCACAAACTTATTTAAAAATAGCATCACTGCAGATGTAATTACTTAAATCAAGATTAGGATACATTGGGGTAGGGTGGACCAATATCCCAATATCCATATACAAAGAGGGGAAAAGACACAGGTGGGATTCCATGTGAAGAAGAAGGCTGAAACTGGACCTGTGCTGCCATAGACAAGGACACTGAGAAAGACCACGGACAACGGCTGGAAGCCAGGGACAAGGAACAGAACACAGGACACCTCTGAAACCCCCCAAACAAATTAACCCTGCCAACACTTCTTTTCATATTCATTTCCTCCAGAATTGTGAAAGAATATATTTTTGTTGATTTAACCCGCCCAAATTATGGCACTTTGTTCCAGCAGGCCTAAGGGGCTAATAATACAGTATAAGGTCCTGGGACAAAGATTTTTACTTTTATTTTTCACTGCTATAACTCAACTTCCTAGTTATAAAGATTATATGATTATTGTTATTGCATAGCTCCCACTTCTTGAGATAGCATTATATATTTATTTACATATTTTTAAAAAATTCTCACATATGCCTTTGAGCTTTCTTTTCCATGAGAAAACCTTTTTTTTTGTTTGTTTCTTTGTTCAGCTACATAGTTTAATTTGACATAATTCAAATTAGAGTTTGTATTTCTTCAAGGCTTTGTTTTCAAACAATGCTACATTGCAATATTAAAGTTTTCTTCCAAACACACATACATACACACACAGAGAAATAATTACTGAGTCATTAGGTTTATAATATAGTTCAAACAACCCTGAAGCTCCCTGAGACACTTTCAGGGGTTCACAAAGTCAAGATAACTTTCACACTAATAGTAAGATTATTTATCTTTTTTCACCCTGTTAATTCTTACAAAGTTGTGAAATCCAGCATGGATAAAACTGCTTCCATCCTTGACATTGATAAAGGCAGTCTTTCCAAATTGGATTAGTCATTCGTATTCTTCATGGCCATGAACTTGCTGGTAGGGGGTAGGGAGGGTCCAGGTTCACTTTAGTATCCAGTATACCTGATGAAGGGGTGAAATGATTCATTTTCTTACATCTTGATTCTGAATTGCTTGGTTCCGTGTGACAAAAAGGAAGTACTCATAGTGTCATAATAGCTGTTTTCTGTAAAAACAGTTTCTTTTGTTTGAGTAACAAGTTTAAGTAGCTGCTTTTATCATAGAATACCAGTTTTACTTAAAGGAATGAGTGAGAAACTATAGCTGTCACACTTGGGTGTTGGGCAGTGTTTTGAAGAGGAACCAAGTAAAACTGATAACATTTGCTGCCAATTACAAAATCCAATCTTTGAGAAAGAATATATTTCTATATAGCTTATATCTGTCACTATAACTTTGACAAATTTGTAACACTTAAGAATCTCCTGATGAGATTGGCAATGTTTCTATATTAAATGATTAAATGTGCCAACTTTTATAGCATCTCCATAACTCAGCGAACCAATGTATTCCAAATGACCAATACATGAAAATATAAAAGCATGTATGGGCAAAGATCTTCTCAAAGTACAAATTAGGTCAATGAATTTTATTGTGGAAGAACACAAAAAGTTTGTTGCTATATTCTTAGATTTCCCATTATAACTAAACTTTAAGAAACTACCATGTGTCACATTTTGGTGAAGGCCTCAAAGAAGAATACCACCAATTAGCTGAAAATTATTATAACATTTTTCCCTTTTAAATCTAGGTGACATTTAAAAAAGGTCAGCTATTTTTACAAAGCTGCAAACATGTAGGGAAACATCATACTTAATCTTGTTTCATAGAATGTAATTTTCATGTAATTATTTTTCTAAAATATATTCTTTGTACATTTTATTTTTGTTAATATTTTAATAAAGTTTTGTTTTGTTTTTAATACAGTAAATATAAATGAAAATATCTTGTCAAAACTAAACTCAACATCTTCAAAACTTTTTAAAAGATTGTGCATTTATGAAACCAAATATTTGAAATACACACACACATACACATGCCTATTTAGGGAGATTAGCCATCAATCAATCATTTAATAGATAACTCCTTAAATATTTTAAATGTTCTATCATCAACAAATCATAAAACAACAAGTGCTGGGAAGGATGCAGAGAAAAGGGAAACACTGTGCATTGTTGGTAGGAATCTAGACTGGTGCAACCATTGTGGAAAGCAGTCTGGAGCACAACAACCCAAAAAGTATGGGCACAGCAAAAGCAGTCTCAAGAGGGAAATTCATAGCATTACAAGTCTACCTTAAGAACCCCCCCAAAAAAACCCTCAAATAAATAATCTAACTTTACACTTAAAGGAACTGAAGTAAAAGAATAACAACCAGATCCAAAAGTGAGTAGAAAAGGGGGAATAATAAAGGTCAGAGCATAAACAAATGAAATAGAGTCTAAAAAGTAATACAAAAAATCAATAAAACCAAGAGCAGCTTCTTTGAAAAGACTGTCAAACCTTTAACCAGAATCATCAGGGAAAATAAGAGAGAGGACCCAAACACGTAAACTCAGAAATGAAAGAGTAGAAGTAATAAGTAATAACTGACATCCAGAAATACAAAGGATTGTCAGAAAATATTATAAGTAACTACAAGGGGGAAACCTAAAAAGGAATTTATTTATTAAAAATGTGTATTTAAAAATGTTTAGACTTCAGTCAACTTCAAAGTACTCTCCATTCAATGCGATACACCATTGAGACATTTTTCCATTGCTCAGAACAGATTTTGAACTCGACAATTTTGATGCCTTTTTGTGAACCTGCCATTTTTTGATTTACCCCTTTCATATCAGCAATCCTTACACTTTGAGGACTTTTTTCATCTGGGGAAACAAACAAAGTCACAGGGTGAGACTGGGTGAATAGGGAGGGTGGGGCAAAAGGGTCAAACCATTTTTGGCTAAAAACTGCTGAACACTCAGTGTGGTATTGGCAGGTGTGCTTGTAAATCATCCATCATGAAATGGGCAAACTAGTTGAAAGAGTCTGCAAAAAATTAACTGAAGCCAAAGGCAGCCTCTCACAAAATTTGTATCAACTGGTACACTGATACAAGTGGGTTCCTAGTACACCCAGCTAGGGGCAGAAACCTGTATTACAAGGGAACCAACCTCTAGAAGATAATTCAGGGTGTTTTTTTCAGTACCTCCCACCCATATATGCCAACAAATTTGACAATCTGGAAGAAATATATAAATTCATAGAAACATACATTGTTAGTGTGTAGAAATGTAATTGATTTTTTTTTATTAAAGACTTTTTTTAAGATTTTATTTTTATTTATTTATCTTTAGAGGGGAAGGGAAGGAGAGAAAGAGAGAAATGTCAATGTATGGTTGCCTCTCATGTGTCCCCTGCTGGGAACTGGCCTGCAACCCAGGCATGTACCCTGACTGGGAATTGAACCGCGATCGTTTGGTTCGCAGGCCCGCGCTCAATCCACTGAGCTACGCCAGCCAGGGCGAAATGTAATTGATTTTTATGTTGATTTTGTATACTGCAACTTTGTTGAATTTGTTTATTAGTTCTATCATTATCAGGTGAATTCTTCATGCCAGATCGTGTCATTTACAAACAGAAGGAATTTCACTTTTTTATTTCTGATTTGGATGCCTCTAATTGTTTTTCTTGCTTAATTGCATTAGATAGAACTGCTGGGACTATGTTGTGTAGAAGTGGTGCGAGTGGGCCTCCTTTCCTGGTTTGTGACTTCAGAGAATTGCTTTCAGCTCTTCAACATTAAGTGTGATGCTAATTGTGGGTTCACTATACAAGGCCTGTGTTGTTTTGAGGTTTCCTTCTACATACAATGTTTTCAGAACTTTTATCAGGAAACAATGCTGATTTTTTTCAAACACATTTTGCATTTACTGAAAGATTATACAATTTTATGTTATTTCAACATGTTGCAAATGTATATTAGTAACTTGAAAGAATATTCAAGTTTACTGTTGAAACATTTTAGATTCGGCAGTCTCATAATATTGGTAATAGATGGATTCTCCTGGGTGACAATGGGTCTTCCTGTCTTAGATCTGTTTTTAATAAAGAAGCAATCCTAAAAAATCCTGTATGGGGGAATTCTTGTGTTTTCCACCAATGGATGATCACATATAATAGGAAAACTTATTTTTTTTACTTAATAAAGTCTTTAATGAAAGATTCATCAGAAGTTAAAAAAAACATTCATGTATCAGCACACTGAAAAATTGTATTGTCAATGGAAATATGTACAAAAAAGTCAATAAATAAAATAAAAAATGTTATACTAACTTTAAAACAATTTCATTCTGTCATTAATGAGTTGGTAATAGAGTGTCAGATTGCATTTTACTGAAGCACAGAACAAATGTTTTAAAGTAGGAAAAGATACTGACTGAAGTAAAGAATAATACACTCAAAATATATAGATCATTTTAATAGAATCAAAGATTGTCTTTAAAATAACTCAGAGTTGCACAGATGTTATGCTTTGAAACAGAAAGAATCAGCATTCTTAAATACATCGACCACAGTTAGTAAAAACATTGAACATAGCTCTACTGTTCATTCAGTGTTCTATTTTTTTAAGATTTTATTTATTTATTGTTAGAGAGATGGGAAGGGAGGGAGAAAAAAGGGAGAGAAAATAGATGTGCAAGAGATTCACTCATCAGTTGCCTCTCTCACACCGCCAAGCAGGAACCTGGCCCACAACCCAGGCATGCTTCCTGACTGGGAATCAAACAGGTGGCCTTTAGGTTTTCAGGCCAGCACTCAGTCCACTGAGCCATGCCAGCCAGGTAATGCGGTAAGTCCTTTAAATGGCATTACATCATTTTCTTTTAATCCTCATATGACAACATTTTTTAAATTCCTCCTAGAGAGGGAAGAAGGGAGAGAAACATAACTGTGAGAGAGAAACATCGAGGGGTGGCCTCCCCTTTGTGCCCAGCACTGGGGATCATAGGTGCCCAGACTGAGGATGGAACTCACCACCCAGGCATGAGTCCTGACTTGGAATTCAATCAGCGTCTTTGGGTTACAGGACAAAACTCCAATCAACTGAACTGCATGGACAAGGACCACATCATTTTTAACAGGATGTTAAACATTTTCAACATCAGGATTTGAAGATCTGGTGTAATTTAACATAAAAATGTAAGTTAAATACAATTGTGATTTGAAAGAGGAAATGGGATGACAGTAACCAGAGGGGAGAGGGGAGGGAATTTCAGGGGAAAAAGGGAAGAGATTGTAGGAACAAGTATAAAGGACACATGGACAAAAACTAAGGGGGGTGGAAATGGGAGGGAGGTGGGGAGCACTGGGGGGCGTGGACTGGGATGGGAGTAAAAGACAGAAAACTGTACTTGAATAACAATTGAAATTAAATTAAATTAAATTAAATATATATATAACTGTGATTTTATTTGGCACTACTCTAGAGATATTAAGACCACTGATGTTCATTTTTTAATGCAGGCAACATGTATATAAAATGATTCTAAATATGTTCCAGCTTTAAAATGACAAAAGTGGTTAATATTTTGAAACATCTTTGAAAAAAGATTCTGCTGACACAATGTAAAAGTGAATTAAAAATTTGAACGAGTTGAAATATGAAATGTTAATTCTTTCCATTTCACTGATGGCCATTAAATATAAAATGTACATGATATTTTTAGAAGAATCAGCATTACATAAATGTTAAGATGTGTTTTATCGTGCTTCTTATGACAAAGTCATTATTGCTGTGATGAGACTTTTTATTCTTGAAAATCATTGTCTTCCAATGTGACTCCACAGGAGAAAAGGTCTTGAATAGACTTTACAAAATGATAAGGTGGTAAATGGAGGAGAGAAAAAAAGACATTCAAAGAGAGGCATATGAAAGTCATAAGGTTTTAAATTTAAATTTCACGATCTATTAGTGTCAAGTTTTATGGGTCTCGGGTGACATTTCTTCAGCCAAAAAAGCAGTGGCCTTAGACTTTATGTCTCTAAAGTGAGAACAGAGTTAAAACTTATACTTTTTTTTTTCACACATTGGAGGCATTCAACGTGTGTAGGGATTTTTCAAGACTTCTGAAAGGGCACACATAAAAAATCAGGCAAAATGGAGAACAACAGATGCAGAGTTTAAAGAAATCAGGCAAAATGGGGAACAACAGAGATGGAGAATAAAATTGGAGTTTAAATAACCTGAAATGTTGAAACTCCTGCTTTTCTTTCTACCACTTATATACTTGAAGTAACAAACATCTCAGGAAGTTTATTCCTTAGCAAGAACAACAACAACAAAAAGATACAGAATCACAACACCCATTGGGTCTCTGTTGTAAAACTTGAATTAAAGGTGATGTATAGCCCTGGCCTGGTGTAGCTCAGTGGATTGAGCACGGGCCTGTGAGCCAAATGATCGCGGTTCGATTCCTAGTCAGGGCACATGCCTGGGTTGCAGGCCAGTTCCCAGCAGGGGACACACAGAGAGGCAACCACACATTGATATTTCTCTCCCTCTCTCCTTCCCTTCCCCTCTAAAAATAAATAAATAAAATCTTTAAAAAAAAAGGTGATGTATAGATGATGTTCCTCACCATTCTCCATGTGAGCCCTAAGATAAGCAAAGGGTGAATTCTGAACAAATTAAAGGGGCTCTAAGAAATGATAAAGGAGAAATGGGCAAAGGTCATATTCTCTTAAAACTCTTTTTTATTAGTGCATAAATTTTATAAGGAAAATCTATATTTGAGAGATGCTGAAAAATACTTATCCTTGAACTTAAGATTTTAACAATGAAATCTGAGGAAGAAAAGGTCTTAACTTGGTTACTGAAAATAATCCATAAAATTCTGCTTCGGAGATTCAACATTAAAAAGAAATTTAAAAGATAAGAATCAATATGGAAGAATTCTCACAGGATTTAAGCATAGACAAATACA
This sequence comes from Carollia perspicillata, assembly GCA_004027735.1. NCBI lineage: Eukaryota > Metazoa > Chordata > Mammalia > Chiroptera > Phyllostomidae > Carollia > Carollia perspicillata. Next base: position 16,031 of record PVKM010011393.1, read on the forward strand.
TCTATAAACTCATAACTGTCTATAAAACAATCCTCAGAATTTAAATAAATAAATTGGAGATGATTTAACAGATTTTGAGGGCACGTTTTTAAATAGAGGACTGAAAAACCTGGTTTATCTGAATATTTATTGATTCAAATATATTCAACTTCTTCGCTCCCTAAACACTTCAGTTTTGAGCTGTATACTGTTAGAATATTTTACTTTCTATCATTCCTGGTGCAGTAAATATATTATCCCCAAAGTAATTCCTTTTTAGTCCTTGAGGAATGTTGCTTCTGGCTTATAAATACTCTGTCAATCATAAGCTTAACAATATTATAAGTGTCCTAAATTTCTATCTAGATTTCTTCAATAAGTGGCCATCTTACTTCTTTGACTAATGGGATAAGAATAGTCCCATTCCTCATTGTACTTCACCCACTGATGTCTTTGGTCATACTCTAAAACTTGCCATTGTCTATAAATGACACTTTTCATGATTTCTATTTGCAGCACTTTAATTTCTAAATGAATATTCCAGCTGGTCCAGAGTAAATCAAAGTAGAGTTAAATTTTAAAGATTAGGTAAGAAAAATGCAACAAAATGAACATTGAGTCCAGATTATGTAATTTTGTTCACATATAATCCAAAAAAATGCCTATATTGAATTGCTAGAATTAATGAGAAATTAAATTTGCTATATATGTAATCTTAAAAATAATTTTTGAGTGTTGACAGCAAGTTATTAGAAAATATAGTAAAGGATACATATAATAGTAACTATATTAAGACATAAAATTTAGTAATTTATGGAGAAATTTAATTTTTAAAGAAAAAACATTTAGGAACAGAAACTGCTTTCATAAACAGGGAGGTGATATTATAAAGCTGTTGATTCTTACCATATTTACACTAGTGGCTTGGTTTGAAATTTAGGATCTATGAAAGTTGAGCATGTCATTTCTGCATAAATCTTACTGACCTCAAATTTATTCACAGGGACATAATTACATTAAATAATAACAAAGTGATTTCAGGAGTACAACCAGCAGACTATCAGAAGACCTTGATTTAATTGACATAAGGATTGTGATCATGAGACTTTTATCATTCATAAAATCATCTTGACTCCTTGGAAAGAACATTGGATCTCGAACATCATTTCTATCAGTCAAATCTGATTATTTTCTTACCCCAAAAATTTCATGTTGTCCACTATGTAAATGCTTTATCACTTTCTGAATATTTAATTTAGTGACAATAGGGAAAATGAAACTCTAGTTCATTAAAAAATGTAAGTGTAATGCCATGAGTTTTGGAAAAAATAACAGCATTCACACAAATTCAGTGTGCATAATTGCAAAACATAATTACTCTCATAATAATGTATTGTTTTCTTTTACATTATCACTTCAGGTTGGTGAGATATTATATGCATTTTGGTCATTTTGTATATACATAAAAAATAATATTAGATGATACTCATTTTAAACATCAATTAACTTACTATCCATGGCTGATACAATATTTAGATAGATGGCATAAATAAATATTTTCATTTCTAAAAATGGGGACAAGCTACATGTATAATGTCTAATTTTTAATATTGTAAATATCCGAGTCAAACTTTGGCCAATTTCTGTCCTATGTCAATACTACGATGGACTATTCTAATAAATTATCACTGGGATACCACTGTGAAGATGCCCTACAGTAATGAATCAACGGAGCTAATATATTAAGAGCTGCCTTTACGATAATGCATTGGTCTGACTCTTGCATACATTTAGAATATGCTTGCTATGAAATTAGGAAGGCTCTTTGAAAAGCCCAAATAAGCAAAATGCATAGATGATAAAGAATACTAATATTTGATTGCTATACAATTATTCATGTAAACAGTAGTTGAGTGAAGAGGTAATTATAGAAGGGTCATAGTAGAAAAGGTCCCTATATTGTATTTTTTGTGTTTTTGTTTTGAGCTTATTTTACCATTTATTTTTATAATGTTTTTTATTGTTGTTCAAGTACAGTTGTGTCCATTTTTCCCCACCAAGTCCTCCCACCCCACCCATCCCCACCTCCCACCCTTGAACCTACCCTTTTTGGTTTCGTCCATGGGTCATTCATACATGTTCCTTGACGACCCTTCCCCTATTTTCCCTGTTATCCATCTCCACCTCCCCTCTGGTTACTGTCTGTCTGTACTTTATTTCAATGTCTCTGGTTCTAGGTTGCTTGCTTGTTTGTTTTGTTGATTAGGTTCCACTTATAGGTGAGATCATATGGTATTTGTCTTTCACCCCCTGGCCTGTTTCACTCAGCATAATGCTCTCCAGTTCCATCCATGCCATTGCAAAAGGTAGGAGCTCCTTCTTTCTATTTGCTGCATACAGTCCCACTGTGTAAATGCACCATAGGTTTTTTTATACACTCATTTACTGATGAGTGGACACTTCTGGAATTTCAGCAGAAAACTAAAAATAAAACTGCCTTTTGACCCAGCAATTCCACTGCTAGGATTATACCCTAAGAATTCTGAAACACCAATTCAAAAGAACCTATATTGTGCTTCCTGAATGTTTAAAATTATTCACTTTAAGATTACCAAGGAAAGAAAAATCCAAAAATATTTTCTAATCCTTCAAACTTGCTAGTGCCTAGGTAACCTACCATATATGAGATAAACATTGGCTGACTGATCGATTTACTTCCTCCCATGGTACTTAAACCAATTTGTAAGTTGTTAGTGGCAGAGCCAGGATTCAAGTAGAGGTCAGTCTAAATCTAAAGCCAATGTTTGAAATCATTATTACCTGAAACGTCTCAGCAGAATAGTAAAGAAACTTAACATGCTTTTGGTTTTTGCCTCCCAGTGGAATCCCCTATTAGTACAGTCTCTGGAGGTCATCATTAAATGACCTATTCAACTCACTAGACTGATTTTGGCATTAACTACTTGCTTGAAGACCTTCTGGGAATATAGCAGTTATTGTTAAGTTGACCTTTTGAGTGTTAAGAAGTAGGGAAAGATTCATGTGTTACCCTTTCTGCTTAAAAGTCTCATCCCTCTAGAGATACTGCCAGCAAGAGAAAAGGTAAAAAAATGTGGGGAATTAATCAATTTTCTGAGAGGTTGATGGAGTCTACCTCATAAAAGATCCATTCTCTCCATTTTTCTGATAAGGGAGAGACTGAATGTCTGTCTAAATTACTTCTTCCTTCCTGTGGTTAAAATATTTGCCAACAGTTTTTTATATGCCAGTAACTACGGTAAAAGCTAAGAATACATAGTGGAACGAACTTGGTTCTCCGGTTAAGGGTTTCACAGTCTATAGGTTAGAGCGGACAGATAGTTCTAGTGATGTGAAAAATATTCTAAACAAACACTTAAGGGTAACTGCATACAAAGAAAACTTTTGCTTTTTAAAATTTAAATTCACTAATTTTATAGTAAATAAATTGGTTATCCCTTTCTTTATTTCTATATCACATGTTTTCATTGTATCAAGCTATTTTGTTTTTCATTAAGAAAATCCAAAATGATTACATTTTTGATGAGTTGGCTCTAAATTTCCACAAAGATATTGAAATAGTGTTATATTTTCCATTATTGCCATAGGGTGTAGGATATTCAAGGCATCAAGTGAGCAATAGCATGGACACTACCTTCATAAAACAGTGAGAGGAGTGAAGACTAGGTATAATTTTCAGTTGGTAAAAAGTTTTTACCTGGTGTTATATTTAAGCGGGTCCCTATAATGTGTCCCCAAAATAACTAGTCCAAATGTTTATAACATGTTTTTGTGCTGCAGTTATTTATGTGTTTGCCTTTACTTTTACACTGATTCTTATTCCACTCACTCGTACCCTTTACAGTCCTTTTCAACAAAGCAACTAGAAGCGTTCGATGTTAAGTTATGGGGTTTCTTCGGATAAATTGCCAGAAATGGAATTGCTGGGTCAAAGGGCAGATTCCTTTTAAAATGTTTGAGGAAAATCCACACTGTGTATCAGAGTGGCTCCCCCAAGCCGCACACTCGCCAACAGCGCAGAAGGACCCCCCTTTCTCCACCTCCTCGCCAGCACTTGTTCTTTGATGATTTATTAATGATAGCCTTTGGGAATTGATCTGAAGAAACTAGAAACATTAATTTAAAAGACTATGTGCACCCCTATGTTCATTGCAGTGTTATTTATAATAGCCAGGATTTGGAAGCAGCCCAAGCACCCATCAGCAGATGAGTGGATCAAACAGTCATGGAGCATTTAAGCAATAAAACACTACTGGACCATAAAAAGAAGAAAATTTTACCCTTTGCAACAGCATGCATGGACCTGGAGAGCATTGTGTTAAGTGAAACAAGCCAGCCAGGGAAAGACAAATACCATATGGTTTCACTCACGTGTGGACTCTAATGAACAAACTGAACTAACAAGCAAAGCTGATATGGGCTGACAGCCCTGGGCTGGGGTAGGGGCAGGTTTAGGGGTGGAGGTCTGAGCCAAAAGGAAAAAGAAGGCCTCAGGGATGCAGACAACAGGTGGTGGGGAGAGGTGGCTGAGGGTATAAGGGGTTAAATGGTAAATGAGAATGTACGATAAAAATTAACTATAAAAATGTTAAGTTCAAGTGAATGAGTGGCCTTGGCTCAAAATTGTCCATGAGCTTCGCCTTTCGCTAAGGTGAAAACAATTCCCCTGTGGTGGCCTGCAAGGCCCTCTGCACCTCTAACCTCATCTTGCAAGACACATTCCCTTGCTTTCAACATGGAGTGTTTAACTTTTTCTTCTTGTTTTACCTTTCAGAGTGAACTCTCATCTCAGGGTCTCTGCACTCACTTTTGCTCTGACTAGGGAGATGATATGAAGAAAATGTGGTAAATTTTTCCACAAAATTTATAGTAATTGTAAAAACTCACAAGCACTACCAATTACATGTTATAAAACTAAAAAAATGTTTTCAATCTATAAAGTAAGAGCAAAAGTAAATTTAATAAAGGACCGTAGGGAAAGGAGAGAATTAATTTTATCTTTCAAGGAAACACCAAAAAAATATTTATTTACCGTATTTTTTGGACTATAAGACTCATATTCCCCCCCACCCAAATTTGGGAGAAATAACAGTTGTTAATTCTGTTGCTGAGTTCTGTTTACACTGGTAAAATATTACATTATTTATGCTACTCAATATTTTACCACAGTTTTTACTTCAAAAACTTTTCCCTATTTTCCTCCTCTAAAACCTAGGTGTATCTTTTGGTCCAACAAAAAGCAGTAAATAAGAGAACAAGGAATTTTTACTCAGAAAAAGTATAAAAAAGTCACTGTAGAGATGGATTAGGTAGTCAATTAAAATACCATAAATGTATTACAAATTATATTTACACAGATATTTATTTATAAAGTTGAATAATGTTACTTTTCTGGATTTTGACATGTATAGTATTTCCAGCTTATTTAAATTTAGAATTGGTTGTTATTTCCTTTCTTTAGCTAAATAAATGTTTAATTTCTCACTAACTTTTTAATATATATTTCATTTTTAAAGAAAAATGAGAGGAGGGAAATCTCTATTTGTTTACGATTGTTGTTATGACAAAACTCTCTCAAGAACAATATCTCTTTTGATAATCAGAGCTTCTTCACAAGAATAAGTAGGAATGATGGCCACATTGCCGTTTTTTTTTTTTACAAACAAAGTAACTAAGGTGTGCATGGGCTGGATGATTTTCCTCAGTCCAGAGAGTGGGAAGAAATAGGTCCAGATCTGGAAATTGCATCGTCTGACTCCAAGCCTAAATAAAGTCTATTCCTTTCCGCCATGCCACCTGAGGATACGCAAAACATGCTTTTAACCTATAATATAGGAATAAATAACCATGTGTTTTTATTTTATTTTTATTGTTTATTGAATTTATTGAGGTGACAATAGTTACTGAAATTATATAGGTTACAGATGTAAAATTCCGTAATGCATTATTTCTTAAAAAGACCTTTCATAATTGCAGAAACTTGAAGACCCACAAAGCTGGGAGATACCCTGCTCGTAGGCCACACAGAGACACTAAATACCCCTTCAGTTCTTGTTCAATGTCTGTTCCTGAACAGCCTACATGAATAAAGATTCTCTTTGACTTCTGGGCTTCCTCGCTCCCCTTATTTTCTTTACTTGTTAGTTTTAGATTTGAAAATCCTACAAACATCCAATCTGTAGCACATTGGATTTGAATTTATGAAACGTAGAGGTGAAAAATATTTTTAGAAACTTGTGTAAAACTTACTCATAGATAAAAGAGAAGAGAGCAGCCTCAGATATTTTAACCACGTTTGTTTTTGAGAGAAAATAAACGAATTAAATATACCATTTTTTCTTCCCTTACACCTTACTGTCCATTTTATACTACATTTGATGTAGTAAACAAATGCATGGTTGAGACTTTAGAGACAACGCATTTATTCTTTTTCTTTCTGTGTGACACTGACTTGCCAATAGTTGCCAATCCTGTCTTTATATTTTTCAGGGCAGGGTTCTAGTTAGAAAGATGATTTTCCTTATGTGAAATGATGGGTATGCCGTTTTGTCATTAGTTAAGTGGTCACATTAATCAGGCCCAATTACCTAGAATAATTCAGAAAAGTTTTCGTGCTAACCCTTCCAAAGAAAGCTAGCTATAAGGAATAGGGATTCTTTCACTGGCAATACATTAAACGCTTGCATTTAATTAAATTTTGTGTCATATAGGATTTGTGGAATGAAAAATTTCCATGGTGAGTATAAATCAATAGAGATAAATAATATTTTTGTTATCTTAAGTGGAGCTGAATGCTGAATTAAACTAACACAAACTAGAAATAAAAACTCAAAAAGACATTTTGCTATATAGGATAAAAGCAATCCATCTAAACAATGAGGAAAGGACTTTTTGACATTTATTAGAGTTGTCAACAAAATGTTGGTTTTGGAATTTGACTTAATATTTATAGGAAATTAAAATGATATCATGATGTCACGTTATATTGGTATTTTGCTATTCCCTCAACACTTATTTGAATAAAATAACAATTCCACCATTATAAAGTTCCTAGCTGTATCGTAAGTTTAAAGTTCATTTTGAGAATTATGTGCTAACATTTATTTAGTTATCTATTTACCTATCTATCTATCTATCTGTTTATTTATTTAACTTCTCCATTGATGACATTGAACTTGGCCCGAGCCCTGTAATTCTGGAAAACAACTGTGGTGTTCTGGAGAAGAGCTCACTGCAAAGAGCCAGGCTTAGGACCCACAAAGGTCCCTTTTATTTTCCTATGACAAGGTTAGACTCTATCCATCCAAATTCCCATTTGTCACCTCAGAAATTATTAGTTGAACTATTTTATCCTAATTTATCAGTTGGAACAAAATGTTTATTAACCAAAATTGAGTTAAGATTTTCTCAGTTTCCTAGGACCCCCGAACTTTGATCCCTGCTCAGATGGTTCTGTCATAGCCCTTCCTTAAGGGGTCCTCCTAGAGGACAGGTTGGCCTCAGAATAAAGTTATTTTTCATCTCCTCTCTAATTGTGCATTTGTTCATTTCGCCTCTTCACCACTGGATCTTTCTAGCCTTGTTTACTCCTCTCTCTCTAAAAAACAAAACCAAAGTCCTTTTGACTAACTCTTGGGAAACTTAATGTATCTTATATTCAAAATGCTCTCCTCATTGTGATAGTCTTTTCAAATCAAGTGTCTCCTTGCTTAAGTCTGGATATGCTTTCAATTTAACACTACATAACATATTTATATTTGGAGAAGTTCTGTGAAGGATATACGGAACTCTATGTACTAACTTTGCAATTCTCTTACAAGTCTCTTGATAATAAAATTAAAAGAAATGATATTGCTCAGTGCACAATTCTAAGACTTTCGAAATTTTTTATAAAACTTTTAAAATTGATTATTACTGAGGAAAAAAGAGCAACAATTCAGATAATTTCAAACCGGACTTTGATAGTCATTTAATATCTGCATTACCACATTGATCAGGGCAGGGGCCACAGACGGGTATTTGTCTGGGCCCGTTAGGAACTGGGTCATACAATGGGAAGTGAGCTTGGATGTAATGCCCTTGAATCACCCCCAAACCATCCCATGTGTCCCCAGTCCATGGAAAAATTGTCTTCCACGAAACCATCCCTGGTGCCAAAAATGTTGGGCGCTGAATTCGGGGATGGGACATGGGCTGTCTTCTGAGATGACTGCAGCTCATTCTGGGCACATCAGTTCCACAGAGTCTTTTCAGCACACAAGTGCAACAGGAGATCTGCCCCAGCCCCTTTAGAAATTGCTTTTTTATCACTACTCTCAGAGGGTCTTTTACTCACAAATAATAAAATACCAAATGCTCTCTTAAAAGAAAAAATGGCAACATATATGTGAGGAAAAAGATAAGCAAAAATGGAGTTATATTTTTGTTAAATGTGGATAGAGGTCATATTTCTTTGAAAAGATGTAACATGAAAGCTATTTTTGTTTTCTTTAGTTTTTGACCAAGTATATAACAAACCCATCTTTGGGTTAAAAAAGGGTAAATTCCTTCTACTCTCTTGGTATACAGGTATCAGTTTCCTGAAACTTATCTGATATTTCTTCTTTCTACCTACTTCTCTGGACATTTATTGGTCCCCTTTATACACCACTTTTTTCTCAGCCCTGGGTACGTTCATTTTCACACATACTTTATGGCAATGTCATTCTCTCCCTCAACTCTGTCTTCTATATTACTATGTCATAGCATTTCACATTTCCTTTTTCTCAGGACACATTTGGTCCTGTTTCACACAAAAATTGTGGAATTTTAAAAATAATTTTTATGGTGGGAATGAAAATCGGCAGTCACTTTGAAAGTCAACTGGGTGTTTTCTTACAAAACTAAACATATTCTTAGCATGCGAACAAGCAATTACACCCCAAAGTTTGAAAATTATGTACACAAAAACCTGCACACAGATGTTTACAGCAGCTTTATTTATAACTGCCAAAATGTGGAAGCAGCTGAGATGTCCTTAAATAGGTAAATGGATAAATTGTGGTACTCGCAGTTAATGGAATATTATTCAATGCAAAAAAGAAATGAGCTATCAAGCAATGAAAAAAAAAAACATGGAGGGAACTTAAATGCATATTACTAAGTGAAAGAAGCCAATGTGAAAAAGATATATAGTACATGATTCCAACTGTATGACATTCTGGGAAAGGCAAAACTATGGAGACAGTGAAAACACTGTTGATCGTCATGGTTATTTTGGAGGTAGGATGATTGTAATAGCAGAGGCCCAATGGGCTTGTGATGGCAGGTGAGAAGTGAGTTGACAATAAATACAGGAAGTGGAAAGTAAACAGAGCGCTGGAGGCCAGTTCCAAACAACACATAAAGTGAGAGATTTCAGAAAATGTTATTTAATACAGGCAGGCTCAGGCTGAGAACCTCTAGATGTATACTTTTATACCAGGCCTGAGGTACTTCCCCAAAGCAATTCACTATGGAACGTTACAGTATTTTAAAGCCAAAGTGTAGGCATTTAGCTTCAATAGTCCCAAACCCTTATGAGAGAGGGAAAAATACACGAGCATTGTCTGCATAGTAGAAGGCAGTTCAAAAATTTAAACTTTAAAATTATTCAAGACAATCTGCCTTGATCATGGTTTAATGTATGCTTCTAATTGAATTGCAATAATTGGATTCCAGAGCATCTCTGTGGGATACTGCAACGTGTAGGAAGTAATCTAAGAGGTGTCTGGTCCTTGAAGGGTAGCAGAATATGTCACCCCAAAGTTTCACCTCTATATGAATTCAGGACATGCTACCCAGAATGTGCTATTTAGGTACATTGATTGTTTGGAGCCATAATCACTTGAAAAATAGCAAATGTAGGGAATGGCTGTCTTTCAACTCCACTTACCTGCCTAAAGACAAATGCTCCAAAGTGAATTCAGTTCTCAGAAATCACGCCCCCACGAGTTTCATCTGGTAGTGGAGAAAATCACATGGAATAGGCATTGCCGACAGTCAGTTAAAGTGGAGGCAGGAGGCCACTGAGGAAGTGGTTGCCCATACAAGCCTCATGGCTCAGTTCTCAGAGCTTTTATGAAGTCACTTACCTGTCACTAAGCTCACAGCTCAGCCATAAACATCCTAGATCAACAACTACTATCTATAGACTATATACTTCCTCCTTACCATTGCAACTGGACCACCTATATCCATCCCCTGGGGAGGAGCCAATCCATTCCACGAGCCAGCATCCTTTATTCACACAGAGGACCCCAGTGGAACCGTACTTGAAATTTTTGCCTCCTTCATTTGCAAAATCGATCTAACAATCCCTGTAGAACTAGCCAGCATCGCTCATTTGCATAAAGGACCTACATGAGAACTATACCTATGGTTTTGCCTTTATAACTCTTTGTTCTGTCCAGTGCATGATTTAAATTGCTACTTTAGCCCTGGCTGGCATAGCTCAGTGGATTGAGCACGGGCTGCAAACCAAAGGGTAGCAGGTTCGATTCCCAGGCAGGGTACATGCCTGGGTTGCGGGTCAGGTCCCCAGTGGGGGCCACACCAGAGGCAACCACACATTGATGTTTCACTCTCTCTCTTTCTCCCTCCCTTCCCCTCTCTAAAAATAAATAAATAAAAATCTTAAAAAATATAAAAAATAAGTTGCTACTTTAACATGTGCCCATTTTTCTCAAATAAATTATTTTGAATAACAGTCTAACCTTTTGTTTGTTTGTTTGTTTGTTTGTTTTTGGCTAAAACATCACCCTGGGAAGATTGACTCTTATTACAGAAGACTGGAAGTACACATTATACCCAGACAAACTTTGTCGTAATCTCGCCTAGCCCATCTCTTTTTCTAAGGGCCCATTCATCTTTTCTATGCAACTTTTCCCAAGTTGAAGCAGTTACCATTAATTTATATGGGAAAAAAATTGGGAGCTCATAGACTTGTAATTCGAAGCATGCATAATGTTTTTATTTGTTCACCACGATTAAAATGCTTAATCATGTCCGTTTTTACACTGTTAAAACCTTATGGGTTCTCTCAAGCCTTCCTGATACCTTAGGACACAGATTACCAAAGGATGTACAAAATAAACGGAGTTAAAACACAGATGCTCTGAGTCAGGAAGCTTTGTCAGCTTGATCCTGAGATGTTGAGTGTAATTCCAGGGGAAAGCGCTTGGTGGCGCCACTTTAGCTGCTCAGGGTGCACATTTCCTCTACAATGGCTTGCTGCAAAATCAACACTGAACGCTATTTTTGCTTTTATTCATTAAAATAAAAATCCTCTTGGGAATTCTTTTATTTATTCAGAACAGGTACTAATGTAGGTCTTTTGTAATATGAACTTTTGAAAAGGGGGGATATATCTGTTTTCACCTGTGAGGCCCATTCCCGCCTTCCCTTTCCCTGTTAAGATGGTATCTCAGCCTGAAGTCTAAGCCACATATAGAAGTTACTGATTTTCCCCTGGGCATCTCCATGTATATGAGGTATAACATGTTAACAAACTTTTGTTTGCTTTTCTCTTATTAGTCTGTCTTTTACTACAGGGATCTCAGCTAAGAAGTTACAAAGAAAGAGGCAAAATATCCCTTCAACACCATCAGTCATATTTAAAACCTAAAATTCTAAAATAATTTTAGAATGATTACATTATGATATACGGTGAAGAATATGAGGAGAAACACATAGTAAATTGTTAACCGTGCACACACAATACTAAGTTCCGTTGAAAAGGGGAATTGTAGTGAAACATTTTCATGTTTCTGAGAGTTGCAAGCTGAATAAAGTAATATGAAACCATTCAGTGAAATGACCTGACCTGCTAAAAGCAATTTAAACCTCACTAAAGGAAACATTCAGTGCTTTTCACATGTAGATGGAGAGAGTTGTCTTCCAAAGGGTCAGTGCCAGTGCCGTTAGAAGGACAAAAACATGTGGAAGGAAATCAGAAAATTAACCTTTGGATACTTAATAGAGAGCATTATAAATGACCTTGTGCCTAGTGAATCTAGTCTGAAAAGATTCCGTCAGCCTGCACTGGTGAGCATAATACAATTAAAAAATTAATACCTAGTTATTTTCAGCCAGGAGGCAATTTTTTGTGTGTGGTAAAGTAGGCATTTGGTGGGTCTTATGTTACTATTTGATAACAGAATATACCAGTTTTCGGATCCAAAAATATGAGCGTGCAGGAGTTCAGAACGAGTCACTGCAAGACGCACCTGCATGGCGTGCACATCATTTTGCACTAAAGGCAATATTGGCTCAAGAGAAACTTCCACCTACCCCACCTCCTACTTCCTTAACTACCAAGAAGAGTTTGTCTTGCTCATTATAAGTGATTGTCAGAGATAAGCTTTTTTTGACCTACGTTTATAGGAGGATGAACTACTAATTACTGAACATCTGTTCTTCTTATCATCCTACAGTGCCTCGCTGAAGCCCCAAGATGCCTTGCACAGTGTTTAGCTCAGAGAGTCATGTAAGCCTCAGCTTTCCTTTCTCCCTCTGAAACTCTCACTGATGTGGTGTCTCTGCTTCTCTCCTGTATGTGGGAGCTCCCGTAGGTGCATATGTAACTCTATTTGGTTATTTTCTCTCCTTAATCTATCTCATGTTCACTTGATTATCAGACCAGGCAAAAGCACCTTAGAAGAGCAGAAGAAAGTTTCTTCCTCCCCCAAAAGCAAAGCCTTTCATGAATAAGTGTTTTTGTATATTTATGTATATATATATTCCTCTAATAAATGTATGTGATGGAAAGTCTGATATTTGTGAAATATATTCATCATCTATATTTTAAATAAACAGAAAAGAGTCATTCATTTAAAATGTATTCTAAGAAAAAGGTAAACAAAAATAAGTTTTATTTGTAAAATAATATACAAGCTCATGGAAAGAATCAGAGGGAAAACTATGAGTAACAGAAATACAAATTTTATGACAAATATCTATTTCATAATCTATCAGCAATGCTAATTGTGAAAGCATTCTTTCTCTGAATGATAATAGCAAATAGAGCATTCTAAATAGCAAATATTATGTTTCTCTATTTTGTTACATAAGAGGTGTGATTTAAAATGTATTTACCACTCTGAGACAAGTCTAGCTCTTTCAGATTCAAATGTTCATTCTAGATTATGTTTCTAAAGTGTTTATTATTTAGAATTTATTCATGTAACCTTAATGTAAATGCAACTTCATTTGAAATACTAGACTATAACCTACGCTAAAGCAGTATTTTAGTGGTTGAATTATGAAGTATATGAATAAATTTTCAAATGTGTAGGTATTGTTTTTTATATTAATGATTCCATGTTTTCCTCCAGAGAGTTCAAGAAGCTACATCGTGTAAAAATAGAAAAGAAGAATTAGGATGGTTTCACACCTGAGGAGTTTTAACTACTACATTGCACAGCTAATATAGCCATTTGAATCTGTTTCTTTATTTCTATAATGTAGCTCATATTAATTTCTTAAAAGTCTGTTCCTCCTTTCTCCTGTTCCAACAAATCTATGGATAAAGTCCCTTTATTAACATAAAGCTCTAAAGAGTGAGAGAAAATGCTCAGTTTGAGTACCCTTGAAATTAAAGGTTAAAATACAAAAAAAAAAAACTTCCTTGTTCATTGAACAGAATAATTAGTTATATATTATGTACATTTCTTTAAAAATTCTATTTACCAACTCTATTGACAGTTATAATTCTGGAAATAGTTATGTATAAACATATGCTTGTTTGGCTATACTTGAAATGTTTGCCTGAAGTTCAAAAGGGAGTTTTAAAAGTAATTAATGTTATATCTTTTCCCACATTTCTCATCATCATGGCTGTGGTACATTTGGTGGCAGGATCCACAGTTGGAATAGTTCCACATCAACCCCAGCATCGCCACTCTGCCGAGCTGTGATTTAGCACATTTCACAAACAGCATAACCTCCTGAAATAATTGGCTTAGCTCTACATTTGTGACTTCACCTCCATGATTTTTTTACATATATATGAAAGAGAAAAGCACTCATCCTACTTCAAATTAATTTAAAAATTATTTGTTTATTTGTTTATTTGTTTATTTATTTATGTATGTATTTATTTATTTGAGAGTTAGGAAGGGAGGAGCAGAGGGAGAGAGAAAAAGTGATTTGTTGCCCCACTTACTTATCCATTCATTGGGCACTTTCTGTATGTGCCCTGACCTGGGATCAAACTCGCAACCTTAAAGTATTGGGACCTCACTCTTAACGAACTGAGGTACCTGACCAAGGGCAAAAAATTAAGTGACAGTTGACATTTAATATTCCATTTGTTTCAGGTGTGCAGGATGGTGGTTAGATATTTATATAATTTAAAAAGTGTTTTCTCCTTAAGGCTAGTGACCACCTGACACCATACATAGTTATGACAATATCATTGAATATATTCCCTTTGATTTGATTTAGATCCAGTTGACTATTTTGTATCTGCCGATTTGTACTTATTAATTCTTTTACCTCTCGTACTCAACACCCCCCCCCAACCTAATTTTCTTTTTAAAGATATGCCTGTAAGGTCATTAAAGTTCTTCACACAGCGCTCTAGTTTTCTTCTATGCTTGTTATCCTGTTTGGCCTTAAAAGACTGCCACACATTTTAAATTTATTTGTTTCAAAATTTAAGCATGCCTGTACAGAAGCTCAATGGAAGGAAAGACATATGTCAACACTGTAACAATAAAATCACCCACATCTTAGTTAAACCACAGACACATTCATCCGAACACATCTTTCCCATCCTCTTGTTGGCGGGGCTCTTGGAGGCTTACAGGGGGTTTTATGACTGCATGTTGGCTAACATTTTTTAGTTAATGATTATTTATTTAAATATATTTGTTGAGTATCTTCTATAAACTAGGCACATGGCTAACTGCTAGGAATAGCACAATGAATGAAGAGGTCTACTCCCTTCCCTAAATTGTTGCCCATAGCTTCCAGTGGAAGGCAAAAAAAAAAAAAAAGACAAATATTTAAATAACCAGTTATAGTTGCAATATATTCTATAAAGACCAAGTAGACAATGCTCAGAAAACGTATGAGTGGCACCTTGCCTAGTCTCAGTAGCAGGTAAGGCTCACCTAGAAAAGTGGCACTTAACTGAAATTTGCATGGAATTTTACTTTGTAAGGCAAGTGATTGTAGATGTTTCTCTTAAGGCAATATGCAATTTTCTTTCTCAGCTTTAATTGGAATTGCTTTATCTAAATTCTGTAAAAAATCCATTTAAAATATGATTATTTACGTAAACCTTTGAAGGGGTAGTAACACTTCACAAAAATACTAAATCTGACATCATCAAAGGCAAGGGAAGAAGCTCTGTGGTTTTTGGTGTTTCGCCACAGCAGTGCACTTTGGAAACGTAGTTCAGATGGCAAAGCTGGACCACTAACTAACATCATAATGCCAGGAAAACAGCCAGTAGACAGACCTTATTTATTCAGTAATTGGCTCATTTATTTAAACACACACACCATTAATTTTATATAACAAATGTTGTTTTTCTTTTTATCCTCAAAATTAACTCTAGTTCCTGAAACTTGTATGTCGCAGCTTTTCATATACTCTGTTTATGAATAGTTATTTGCAGAGAACATACATTTCCTGTCATTTAAAATGTATCCCTTAGCTGGGCTCTGTTTAGATGTGCTGTTGAGTGGTTTTTGACATGTTTGACAGTTATATCCATTAGGACTACATGTGAATTTTATATGCTTTAATAATGAAAATTAAATTATTAGGTCTCTATTTCATGTATCCATTAACTAGACACATAGCCACTATTTTATTACATGGATTTATTTTAGTCATAAAGAATTTAAACTCATTAACTATGAATAAAATTGAATTAAGATTTGGATAATTTGTGAATCAAATTGTTTTATTTATATGCTTTTTATTTAAAATTTTCAATGTCAAAAATGCTATTGGGATAGATAAATTTAAAAAGAGTGTGTTATTACTTTAAAATAATCTAGCTAGAAATATGAAAGTTATTATTTTATAACTATAAAAGTCTTAGTGTCATAAATTGCTTTAGCTAATGGACACAAATGACTGAAAATAAGTTTTTAGTACGTACAGTTGTTAGGTATGAAGAAAGAATTAGCTTGAAGCATATTTGCATCTGGATGGGGAAAAATTGATTCATGTTTGAGCACTTGCTCTAATTCCTAGTTTTCTCCTCACCCTGTATGAGGTCGATTAAATTATGCCTTGGTGACAAATAGTCTCTTTAAGCAGGCATTTATTTAATGGAATGAAATAGCCCTAATAGAGACTATGGGGTCGTTTGTCATCATCTTCTTCGCGCTGCCATCTATGTATGAAGCAGTGCCTGTCTTCCCAGGACCTGTGCACTTGTAAGTCCTTCAGATAAAGAAAACAGTGCAGGCTGGGGAAGGGTTCCAGTGGACAGAGTTCAGGGGACAGGGCATGATGGAAGACCGTGAGCCGGGTCAGGCTCCATGGAGTCGCTGGGGCAGGTAAAGTCTGCTATCAGAACAGTTCTCACCATCTGAGTGCTCTGCTGAAAGGGCTAAAGGACTGGGAGACCTGTCCTCAGAGTCAGAGCCGTCTGCACGGGTTCAAGACACGATTTTCAGTGAGTTGAAGAGCAGTGGGCTTAGAGCTTAATTAGAACCATATTCAAGATAATGTGGAGGATAAAAGGGCTACAGAGAACCAGCACATGGAATGAGGGGAGATTCAGAAGCTGGTAGCGAATTTTGACATGTGCTCTCTGAACCAAGGTTTAGAGATTTTCAGTTAAGTAATTTCATTTCCGCTGTGTGTATACTACATACAGGCTGTTATGAGAGGCATACTTTTTAAAGGCAAACAAATAGAAATGCCTGGAAACTCCTGGAGTGTATGACTACTGAAGGAAGTGGACTTAGGAATAATAAATGCCAGAGTTAGAGCTACAGAGATACCTTTATGCAAAAGTTTACAGGGGGTATACCTGTCTGATCACCGGTGCCAGAGCTGGTTTGTTCACATGTTTATTTAGAGTCTCGCTTTATTTAAATTCATGAAAACGTTTACTTATTGAGGGTGCAAACCAAATAAATAGTCTACTTTTTAGGTAAGACCCATTTTATAGACTGCTTTTTCGAATTAAAAACAAAGCAAATCAAAAGGGAAAAGTAAAGCATTACTTGATCAATGTACACCTGGGCGAAGATCACAGTGCCGAAATGTAACTGAAAGCCCGA
>PVKM010011394.1:0-33319 GCA_004027735.1 Carollia perspicillata
ATGAACTAAAGAGGGGGAGTGTGGGTGGGAGGGGGTTGGCAGGGTGGAGGGGAATGAAGGGGGAAATGGGAGAACTGTAATGGCATAATCAATAAAAAAGTTAAAAAAAAAAAACAAATAACCCATGAAAAATGGCAAAGGACCTGAATAGACACTTCTCCAAAGAGGATATACTGATGGCCAATAGACATATGAAAAGATGTTCAAGGTCACTAATCATCAGAGAGATGCAAATTAAAAGCAAAATGAGATATATCTTCATACCTGTCAGAATGGCCATCATCAATAAATCAACCAATAACAAATGCTGGCAAGGATGTGGAGAAAGGGGAACCCTTTTGCACTGTTGGTGAGAATGCAGACAGATGCAGCCACTGTGGAAAGCAGTATGGAGATACCTCAAAAACTTAAAAATGGATCCGTCTTATGACCCAGCAATTCCACTTCTGGGAATTTAGCCAAAGAAACCTGAAACACTAATTCAAAAGAACATAAGCACCCCTGTGTTCACTGCAGCATTATTTACAGTCACCAAGATATAGAAGCAGCCCAAGTGTCTATCAGTAGATGAGTGGATAAAACAACTATGGGACATTTGCACAATGAAATATGTGTACTACTCATCTGTAAAAAACAAGAAAATTTTACCCTTTGCAACAGCATGGATGGACCTGGAGGACATTATGCTAAGGGAAATAAGCCAATCAGAGAACAAATACCATATGATATCAGTCATATGTGGAATCTAACGAACAAAATGAACTAACAGGCAAAACAGAGACAGACTCATAGAGAGCAGAATGACAGCTTTGGGAGCAGAAGGAGGAGGGGCAGGCATTGAGCAAAAAAGAAAAAGGGCTTGTGGACTTGGACAACCGTGTGGTGATTGCGGAAGTAGGTGGCTGGGTGGAGGTGGAAGATGTTGTAAGGGGATTAAATGGTGATGGAAAAATACAATACAATTTTTTAAAAAGAAAAGAAAACATTTAGGACCTTCCGTATCCTTCCAGGAAGAGATTGACTGAAGGACACAAACTGTGAGGAAAGGAAACATGTACAAACACAGTCACACACATGCAGATTTCAAAGGAGCCAATATGTAATAGCCCTTCCAAAGAATACATTATGAAAGTTATTTTAAAATTTGATACATTAAAAAATCAATTGAGAAAAACTACTTCAAAGACAACAGAGTATAACTTTCTTTTTACATTTGTCTCTATTTTCTCAAAGTCCATTGACTTTATTACTTTCAAGTGATTCTGTGTGAAGCAGGTAAGGACAAATACCAGTGGAACTGAATTAATACCATTTATGTACCTATAAGCTGCTAAGGCCTGGGGAAACTCACAGTGTGTGTGTGTGTGTGTTCCTGCAGAACTGTAGTCATCTGGTGAGTTATATTACATGAACGATCATGGGTCTTATTCTATGTAAGTGTTCGTGAACACCACTAGTGTTCATGTCATGGACATTCCACCTACTGCATCATCCAATTCATTCCATCGTTTAACAAATAATTGTTGTCATGGCCAAACTTTTCATGTTTCAATTTCTCATGGATACTTCTAACATTTTTGTTTTGTTTGGCAACTAGGAGTCCAGAAAGAGTGGACGAATCACAAATGGTAAGGGATAGAATGAGAACGAGTCAGGGTTCCAAATGGACAAATAATCAATAATTATAACTAAGCCATTGACAAAAATTAGATTCGTCTGCTCTTTCCTCTGACCTAAACATTAAAAAGTTCTTTTCAAAAGTGATATGCATTTGTTGAACAAATTTAGAAAACAGAAATAGGCAAATGAGAAATGAAATAGAAACTATAAAGTGCAGAGAGTCCTATCATCTCCTCCCAGAAATAGTCGCTAACACGGATCTGTGCCTCCTTCCCATCCCTGATCTGTATGTGTGCCATGGGTTTGGTAAGGAATTTTGCAAAAATGAGATCCAGGTAGATGAACAGTTTGGGAACCTGCTTATTTATTTATTTCCTGAGCATTATTTCCTTTGACACCATTAGAATATAGATGCCAGTAGGAATTACCTTTCTTTTACTCTGTGTGACCACGAGCCTTTGGTTCTCTGTGGTCCATATCTTTTCTGGGCATGTTTTTCCAATGTCAGATAATAGTAATAGCTAATATTTATTGAGCACTTATAATGTACTCACCACTTTAATAGAATATCCCTTGTAAACTTCAAAACAACCCTATGAGGCCCATTTTACAGATGAGGAAATTGAGGCACAAAGATCTTCAGAGAATATAGTTAATACTATATGGTAAGGCCAAGACTGAAATCTAGACAATTCGACTCCATGATTACAGGCAGCACCCCCACTGCCTGAAAATGTGTTCAGATCTGTCCGATTTGAACAGGATTCAAAATCCTTGAACCCAATCACAAACCTGGGAGGCAGCTTGGACATCACATGGTGCAACCCCCTCGATTTCAGGAGAGGAACGTCAAGCGGCCAGGCTCCCAAGTCGTCTCCTGTTGTTCTTTCTACTCGACCACACTACCTCCCTGCCATCCCACTTTATTTTCCCTTTTCAAAACTCTGTGACTTGAGTGTTTGGGGACATGAAAGATTAATAACCTCGGTCTGGACCAGGCGGACTGTGGGCCGGCCTTGTGAGAACTTTTCCCACACTTTGGTGCCAACGGGTCTCGGGCCTGAACTGCACACCCCTGTCATTCTTTCTAGCTGCTGGCCTCCCTGGAGTCAACCAGACCCACCGTGACAAACTGAACCAAAGTTTTGAGACAGAGACCCATGGGACACTGCTGCTACCCAACTCGTCAAGGAGCCAGTTCTGGACGTCTTTACCTCCATTCTAAAACTAGTGTCAGACCAGAGACATGCTGGAACCTTACCAAGCTGACACTTTAATCTATGTAACTAAATCCATCAGTGAAATACTAATGCTGTCTACATTATTTTTCCTTCCCTAGTCAGTTATTAGCAGCCAGAAAAAGTTTGCCTCGAGGAATTCACTTCCCCCAGGATTGATTCAAGTGCCACAGAGTTTAGTGAGAAAAATGTGAAGGCCTATCTCTGGGTCCAGATGCGGGTCCTGCTGGTGAGCTCAGTGACTGTGGACATGTCGCTTCTCTCTGGACTCATCCTTCATCAATAAGCCAACTGGCTTGGCTTAGTAGATTCCAAATGTCTTATGACTTTAAAGTTTCTATAGTCATTGTCAGCCTCAGTCAAACTCTAAGCTCGCCTCAATTTTCATTAATTTGGGCATTCATTCATTTATTTAAACATATTTTTAAAGCATCCAGCTTGTGCCCAGGGTTAGGAATAGAGTGGGTGAGAGACAGACATGTAATCAATCAGTCTGCTGTGACAGTGCCACCAATGAAACCTCCTAGAGATATGAGAGAACATGACGGGGTGTAACCTCAGTTGCGAGGGCAGGCCAGGCAGATGTAGTGGCTTTTCAGACGAGACCTGGAGGCTATATTGACATCAGCTGGATGACAAAAGAAGCAATGAGCTTTGCAGGCAGAGGAAACCCCAGTTTGGATGGCCTTGGGCTAGGGAGGACATAGAACCATCCAAAGAGACGGAAGAGCCTCAGTGAGACAGGAGTGTAATCGGGGGATGGGGTTCCCCATTGCCCTTCGAATAAACTCCCAGCTCTTTCCCTGGTCATGGCTACAAGGTCCAGCCTGAATCCCTAACCTCAACTCATGTCACTTGTGTAACTCCATCTGGGACTCACTCTTCTTCGGCCACAATGTCCTTCTCTTTCTCTCCCATGTCGTTTATTTTAGTTTCAAGACTTTGCAGGTGCTGAAACACTCTTCCTTCTGCCCAATACCTCTGTGCACTTCTGGAATCAGTGCAGCTGTTACCTCTTCATAGAGGCCTTTCCCAACCATCTTATCTCAGGGAGGCCAGCTTTTCCCACTCCATTAGTTTCTATCTCAGAACGTGTTCATTTCTGTCATAGCATGCATCCTAGTCATGGTTATTTTGTTTACTTATCCTAGGGCGGGTACCATATCTGTGGTGGTTTCCTCATTGGGTATTTGGGGTATGAAGGAGGCTAGGGTATAGGCAGATTGTAAAAAAGTCTTACGGAGATGCCTGAGGAACTTGGGCTCCATCCTGCCAGCAAAGGCACGCATTTAAGGAGTCTCAAGGAGAATACGATCATGTCTGACATTAGATGTCGAGGAGGGCTTTGTGGAGACCAGCTGGGAAAGAGATGCGAGAAAATATGGGAGGCCAGGTAGCAGTGATGGCAATCGTCTGTCTGAGAGACGAGAGTCATTCGGACTGGCACGGTGGAGTAAAGATGAGCCTGGTGGCTGGGCCCGAGAGGGGTTCGAGAAGACAAGAGTCCATACAGTTTGGTGATGTTTTGGATATGGGCATGAGGGGGAAGGAAGCATCGAGGGGACTCGTGGTTTTTGCACAAGTAGATCATTTTACCAGGATGGAAAGACTAGAGGAGAAGTGGGCTGGCGGAAAGCAGACGAAAGATCGGATTTGGGATATTTTGTGTTTTGAGTGCCTGTGAGGTGTCCCATAGGAGATCTGTTACAAGGAAGGGCTGGGGAACCCACGGTCCTGGAGCTCTGCAGAGCAGTCTGGCTGAGAAGGAGTCAGAGTGGTTGGAAGTGACGGTATTCTGAGAGGCAAATATAAGCCCAATGGGTAGGATCCGGGGGAATGAGCCGCCCCGGCTTGAGAGTCTGGATGGGGAAGTCTGGCAGGACAGCCCGGTCTGATGACGGTGGGAAAGTGGAGGAGGTTAATCAGAGAAGACTTAGAGGATGCAGGAGAGCTCTCCGTCGAAGTGGGACAGTTCCAGTGGGCGTATATAAGGACTTGAGGGGATGTGGAGGAGAGTGGGGGTGAGTTACAGACCAGAGAGAATGAGAGGATGGGGCTGTGAGAGAGAAATGTGGGCCATGGTTTAAGGAGCCAACCTGAGAAATTTCTGTCTTTCTTCATTTCTGGAGGTCTAACCTTCATTGGGTTGGCTCATAATAATTCTTGGGTTCTTTGTAAGAGGGGGAGAGGCAAAAGTGCTGGAGGAGAAAAGGGTGGCAAGGTTAAGGTCTACTTAAGAAAAATGGGGACGACACAGGTACAACCAACCCCTTTAATACATGGGTTACCCCAGACCCCCCTGGCTCTAGGGATCAGCTTGGACCCTTTCCACTCAGAAAGCAAATGCTCTCAACATCGGAGTGATCTTTTCATGTCATGAAACACACGGTCCTCTGAAAGTGGGTTCCTAGAGCCTGAGGTCTGTTGTGTTTATCAAGTAACTGAAACAACTCAGCTGGTTTGGGTTGTGGGCAGTGGCTGCGTGATTCTGTTGCAAAGGAGGGAGGAGCAAGAAAACAGGCTCACCTGACACAGTGTGTCAGCAGAAAAGCCCCTAATAAACTGTCTCCTGCACAAGCTAACATTTCTTTTCCTTACAAAACCATTTTATCATGGAAATATTCCTAGGTGCCTAGTATAAGCTGAATTGTGTCCCTCCCCCGCCCCACCCCAGTTTGTATGTGAACTCGTAATCTCCAGTACTTGAGAATGTGGACGTCTTTGGAGATAGGGCCTTTAAGGAGGTAATTGAGGTTAAATCAGGTGATTTGGGTGAGCTCTGATATGGCTGGTATGCCTGTAAGAAAGGAAAAAAAAAGCTACCTTGTGAAGATAAAGGACAATGCAGTTGTGTATGAGCTTCAGACAGAGGCCTCAGAATAAAACCAGCCCTGATGACACCTTGATCTTGGACTTCCATCTTCAGAACTGTAAGCAAATACATTTCTGTTGTTTAAGCCACTGCATTGTGTAAGCTACCTGTGGTGCTTTGCTACGGCAGGCCTGGTAAACTGACACAGCATTCCGCCATGAAAAGAACACTGTAATGAGTCCTGTGTAAACCCCCACCGGCTTCAACAATTGTCAGTCGTTTGCTAACTGTGTTTCATTTTGACCTTCCAATGTTTTTTTCTGGAGTATGCTAAAATAAATTCCAGACATCATATCATTTCATTAAAAATGTTTCAGCAGGAATCTCTGTGTAAGGAAATTTGTAAAAACACATCACCTAAGCCGTATTCAAAATTTCCCAATTGTCTCAAAGAAGGTGTATGTTTGTTTGTGTATAGGTTGCGTGAATCAAAATTCAAATCCTATGAATGGATTTGGTTGTTATTTCTTTTACGTCTCTTTTGTTCTGTAACAAACCTCAGTTTCTACCCTCTTCTGTGGTATAAATTTGTGGGAAAGCTGACTTATTCGTCCCGTGGATCACCTCATATTCTGATTAGCCGATTACTTCATGGGGTAGTTTACCTTGATCATTTCTCTCCAGCATTTTCTGTAATTTGATAACTATATTTAGAGGTTCAATATTTTAAGGTTAGTTTATTGGAGTATATTTTTGAATTTAAAAATGCTGGAAAAAAATCAATGATTGATTTTTTTATTTGAAATACTCTGAACAATACATAAAATTTTAACCAGCAGAGACCATGATTTGGCATATCAAACACCAAATAGAGGAAAACAAAAAGAGAGAAAGAAAGAATATGCAAAGCTCACCATTTTCACTAAAATCTGTTCCGGAAGGGGCTTCCTGACTGCAGGAAGAGCCACCACACACGTTTGAGGTCACAAGGAGTGAAATTATGTTATTCTTCCCTTTATTTAAAAATCATGCTGGTGCACTAGCCGCATAGCTATAAGCAGGAAGCCCCCAGACAGAAGTGTGCCCGCCGTCCACCCTTCATCTCACCGGGGCTCCCTCTCCCACGCTGCCCTGTTCACTGGTGCTTCGCCCCATGTTCCCAGAAGCCCGTCTCCCCCTCCCAGGGACCCGGGCTTCAGGGGAGCTCTGTGTACTAGAGCAGAAGACTGGGAACCACCTCCATGTCTACCCAAAGGGCATTTGTTAAATACACCGTGGACTCCTGAGCCGTCTCTATGACTGTCTCAGCACTGTGCTGTTCACCTGAAACTAATTCACAATATTCAATGTCAACTGTAATTGAAAACCAGTATTAGAGAGGTACGTGAGACGGTGAGCTAATACAAATATTTCATTTTTGTGAATTTTGCTATGTTAGTGGTATTCGGCAGCTTTGAAAAATGTGTACCTCGTGATTTACTTTCTCATTCTAAATAAATGCTGTGGTACCTATATATCTATATATTTCTGTAGATCTATGTGTGCTAACAAGACAACCATCTCCAAACTATATTGTGCAGTGAAGAAAGCAAGATTGAAAAGTGAGTATAGAGTAGGCTACCATATATGTAATACAGTGTTTATTATATGCATGGACTATTATTGTAAGAATACGTAAACTAGGAAATTGGAGAACCAAGGAGCTAGGGTAAAAGATAGATTTGCTTTTAATTGTAGCCCTTTCATGCTTTTGAATCGTTAGCTTTGTGTATAAATTGCTTTTTAGAAAAATAAACTAATTAGATTAATTCCTTGGGCGGTGGGCTGGACTGACGGTTGTCAGCGGCGCTGCAGAGCCGAGCCGGTGGTGCTCTGTTCCCGGCTGTGTTTGTCAAGCCTGGGAGATGACAGACAGCAGTGGGGTTTTCATCTGAATCGTTTTCAGCTTGCATTTGACCACTTTGAAGAGGGAAACCAAACAGACTTTTGGAACAGTTTTTAAGTATCAAACGTGTTCTGGTTTCAAAGGATTTTAACTCACAAATAGACCTTTCTCTATACTGACATTCCCCACTTGGAGAAACTCAAACAAGTAGCTGACCTCCCCTCCGCCCAAGAAAAAAGTATAAATTATGATTACTTCTGATCACACATATAATGTCAAGTCTGGAAGAAAGAAAAAGAAACTTCCAAAATAGTCTGTGTTAGTGTTTCCATAAAACATGCCATGTCCTATACATCGCAGGGCACCGGCGGAGGAAGTCTATTAATAGAACTGCAAAAACAATACCAGGGGCCCGCAGGGCCTGGTCATTTTTAAAGATATGAGAATGAGCTCTTGGCTTTATAATCTTAGAGCTGTTAAGGAACCTGCCAGCAGGACTTCTTATTTGTGTGGATTTTTTTTCCATTACACTGTGTGTGGAAAGACATTTTCAAACAAACTGTAAAAGCCATTCAAGAAAACGCAAAGTCCCAGCTATGAAGTTTGATAAAATGGTCCAGAAAAAAAAACTGTATTTACAAATTTGAAAATAAGTCACTGAGTGCTTTTATTAACCCTCAAGCTCCCATGCTGTGGGGAAGCCTTACTATGGAGGTGATCTCTACAAAAAGGATGGCCAGTAAGCACAAGTAATGCAGAGGAGAAAAACATAGTGAGCACAGATGAACTTTTCAGGGGCCTGCACGTCGTCCATCAGGGTGACAAGGACATGAAGCCACTGGAGGAGACGCTTCTTGTTTCCAGGCCTCTAGAATCTGCATGGTTGTCGATACTGTGGCCCAGGATTCCCGCAGGGGTGTCCAAGCTGCGGCCCGTGGGAACTGCTATGGCCATGAATGCAGCCCAACACAAAATCGTAAGTTTATTTAAAACCTCTTTTTTGCTCAGCAATTTTCATTAGCGTTTGTGTATTTCATGTGTGGCCCAAGACAACTCTTCCTCCAGGAGGGCTTGGAGATGCCACAAGGTTGCACTCCCTGGCAGAGAGACTGCCTTCCTCCTTGTGTGGCCCTTCCTTTAACAGCAGAGTGCATCCTACACCCAGACCGAGTATGGGAACCCCTGGGTGCTGGGACCTGGGGGTCTTCCTGGCAGTCATTTTCCCTGCTAGTTGATCAAGCTCCTCGCTCATCCTTTTGGGTTAAGGAATTGTCAGTGGATGTACCAACGTGCCATGACATGACAGGCATAGCATGGTGATTACAGGCTCCTGATGTGGAGCCAGAAAGACATGGGCGTCAATCTCAGCACCACCGCCTGTTAGCTGTCAAATGCATCTCAGAGGCTGAAGGGAGGGTTGAAAACTGTACAGGCGTACCTTGTTTTATTTTGCTTTGCTTTATTGCACTTCACAGATACTGTGTTTTTTTACAAAAGAAGACAAATCTGCCTGCCAGCAAACTCACTTACCATTTGTGTTATTGTGATACTCACTTTATTAGAGTAGTTTGGTACCAAACCCACAATATTGACAAGGTATGCCTGTAGTGCATACCTGACACCACAGACCTCTCACCCTGGAACAGGCCCACCCCTCTGGGGCACCAGGATCCAGTAGTAGGACAGGCATGTGAACTAACAGTCATATGAATGATCAGAATGTAAGAGAAATGTGACCTACATCAGAAGAAACCTAATGGGAGAGCAGGCGGCTCACTTAGGGCGGGAGGGCTTCAGGAGAGGAAGCAGTCTGAGCCAAGAGTAAGGGAAGGGTGTTGCAGTCAAAGGAAAACCACCAGCCCTGGGTGGCTCAGTTGGATGGAGTGTTGCCCCGTAACACCACAGGGTTACAGGTTTGATTCCCAGTCAGGATACATACCTAAATTGCAGGTTCGATCCCTGGTCTGGGTGCATAGGAGAAGCAACCGATTGATGTTTCTCTCTCACATAAATCCATCTCTCTCTCTCTCTCTCTCTCTCTCTCTCTCTCTCTCTCTCTCTCTCTCTCTCTCTCATCAGTAAACAGATCCTCAGGTGAGATTTTTTTTTTTAAAAAAAGGTGAAATGCCATGTGGGAAGCTATGATACACTTGTGCTTTTAGCTCACAATGTGACAATGACTTATCTGTCATCTTGCATTAGGCGGCTACTCTTGAAGGACTTGGATAATTCCAGGAGGGCAGCGATACATGCAATGCTTCTTTTAACTAGGGCTTGCCACACCGTGGGAGCAACAGGGCAGAATTCTAAGCCCTCTTTCTTTATTTTGAGACACCTTTTGCTCTTTCCTTCTCTGCCCTTCTCCTCTCCATCTCTTCCCAAGAAAAGAAACTACTAACCTGGACTGCAGCATAGTTTTTTACATAATTAAATTTATTGGGTAACATTGGTTAATAAGTTTCAGCCCTGGCTGGTGTGGCTCAGTGGATTGAGCACTAGCCTGATAACCAAAGGGTCACCGGTTCAATTCTCAGTCAGGGCACAAGCCTGGGTTGTAGGCCAGGTCCCCAGCAGGGGACATGTGAGAGGCAACCACACATTGATATTTCTCACCCTCTCTTTCTCCTTCCCCTTTCTCTAAAAGTAAATAAATAAAATCCTTAAAAATATAAAGTTTCAGTTGTACAATTCTGTAATACATCATCTGTATATTGCATTGTGTGCTAACCATGTGAAATTAGATCTCTTCCCATCACCATATATTTGACCCCCTTTACCTTCTTCTGTGTCCTCCCACCCACCTTCTCCTCCGGTAACCACCTGTGTCTATGAGTTCGTTTTATTTATTCATTTGTTGCTTTCTGTTTTATATATCATATATATTAGTGAAATCATATGGTATTACCCCTTTCCATCTGACTTATTTCACTTAGCATGATACTCTCGAGATCCATTCAGATTATCACACATGGCAATATTCCATTCTTTTTTATGCCTGAATAGTATTCCACTATATATATGTACCACATCTTTTTCACCTAATTATCCATTGAAGGACACTTAGGCTGTTTGCATGTCTTGGTTATTGTGAATAATGCTAGATTGCAGGATATTGATTAGGCCATAGACACTAGTGGGCAGGACCACTGTGCATAACATAGTTACATACCTCTTTCATGATTCTCAGGGAGCCTAGCTCCAGTCCCAGGTGTTCCGGATCCCTGAGAACTTTCTGCTGACTCCATGGCATGATTGGAAGGTTCTTCCTCTTCAAGACCCTCCTGAGAACTTGGGTTGTACTACAGGAGATGTAGCTTCAGTTCATAGGAAAAAATCAAAGGATGACTCAGTAAATAATACTCCTGGCTAAGAGAAACTCCATCCCCTCACCTAAACATGCTAATACTTGGCATAATAGTAGATGCTGACACCAACTTTGACATACTCATGATTTAGACTGATAATGAGTTTGCTTGGAAGCCATTACTGGCATCAAATTTGGATTAGAGATAGACTGGATATCATAGTTTTTACCATTGTGCAATGGTTTGACACGATTAACCTACATTTATCAACTCTTTCCAGCAAGAGTCTGCCCATGTTTGAAGAACATGTCCAAGTCTGCTCTCGGGCATCTCGGAACTCAGAACACCTGCTTTTATGCAGATTCTCTGGGTTTCAAAGTGACCCAGAGGTTTCTAAATTCAGGGTCAAGGAAAAGTGACTCTCATCGAGAGGTGGGTACCTAGCTCAGCAAGGCACCTGAAGAAGGACAGCCTGTTGCTGGCATAGATTTTTACAGGTGTAGATTGGGTCTAGAGCCAGCAACTGTGGTGGAAGCCCCTCAGCTTCTGTGCAGCCTCCTCCTCCTAGCACAGGCATAGCTCTGTGGTTTGACTTTGGGGCTCATTCCTGCAAGCTCACCCCAGATCCTATCTCTCAAGCCCTTCCAACAGTTCCAAGGAAACACATTAAAGTGTCTGCATTTCATGAGTGAGGAAATTAAAGAGCAGCGGAGAGACCAGACAGGCCAAACGGCACAGAACGGCTCCAAAGTGGACCTGGCAAAGAGAAAGCAAGTTCTGGGGCTCCTAGACTCATTCCCTGTGATACCAACCTCAGCCTCTTTCTTTCCGTTTTCTTTCCGATACTGACCTGGCCCACTACCTCCCCTCAGGCTGGTCTCTGCTTAAATATCAGAGAGACCTACCCTGGCATTCTCTTTGCAATAACTCCTATTCCCAGGCAACACACTCTCTCTCCTTCCCTGGCTTTGTGTTCTTCTTTCTTTTATAGCGCTTAGTTCCATCTGACATGTTGTATATTTCTGTAACCATTGCTAGTAAACTCCAACTAGAACCCACTCTTCATGAGACCAGTTACTTTTTCATTGCTATAGCCCAACACCTAAAACAATGTCCGGTACATAGTAGGCAATAAATACCTGCTAGACAGAAGAATGAGTACTAGCGGACAATCAGTGCGCCCTTCATCAGTGCTAGGCATTTTATATGCATCTGTTCAGCAAATTCTTATGCCAGTCCACTAAGAGAGATGCTACGATTATCCTCATTTTACACATGAGAAAGCTGTTGCTGAAAGAGGTTGAAGAACTTGTCCAAAGCTGCACAGTTTATTAAGTGGTAAAACTTAAGTAGAATTGAGGGCCGCTGAACCAAGAGCCCTACATTCATCACCACATTCTTCTGCACATCGAGATTTGTACCTTCCCTACCCTCCTCTTCAGAATCTCTAGCAAAGATAATTCTAGCACTGCCCTTACTTGGTGAAAATATTTAAAAGTACTTTTCACTGATATTTTTTTAATTTAAAAATTGAGCCCCAATAGAAAGATAACACATTAAAATGCTTGAAGAAACAAGGAGTAAGAACTCAATGACAAGGTCTTACAGGGTGCACGAACAGAGTCCAAGCTGCTGGAAGATTTTCATTCTTACGTTTTTATTCACCTAAGTGACTTCTGAGAAACATTTCTAGGCAGAAACATTAGTTGGTTCCTGAACAGATTCAAGCAATTTTAAGGAAATGTTAGATCTTTGATAAATCAGCACTTGTAGGTGGATTTGCCTGGGGATGTGATTGCGGGGGTGAGGGGAGAGGAAGGCTCTCCGTAACCCTGGCCACCACACCCTCATGCCGAAATCGCCTGCTGGGCAGTCTTTCTGGTACCTGGAATTACACCACTCATTACTACTCATCTCCAGTTAAAATATATTTCCTGAGGGACACAACCCTTTAGTCTCCTCAATCTTTTATGAGAATGTATCCAGTTGTACACGAGAACAATTTTTTACTCAAGAGAAAGGTAAAGAACACACAAGGACCTACATTCCTGAGTGAGGACAGGAGAGGAAACAGGAACAGGGGAGAAGAGAGAAAATGAACCAGCAAGTGTCCCCTACTTGGCACAGCTAAAGTACTTTAAAGAAGTCAGTTAACAGAAGTAAAAATATTTATTTCTCTTGAAAAGGTTTTTCCTTGTAAGCTGTGTTAAAAGAGAAACTGAAGCACATTATAAATGAGGAGTTTTAGGTGAGTGAAAATCAATTGGAAGCATGCAATATAGCAGACAGAAAGGAACTGTACAAAAGGAAGGACGGTAATAGGCAGACAGAGCAGGGCAAGGAAGTCACAGGAGGGGAAAGGGCCAGTTGGTTATTACAAGGTTACCTTCCTCCAGGGGCTGGCAGGGTCTCTCAGGTAGATTACCTGACTAGTGCTGATCAGGCAATTCTTAATTGACTGGTTTATAATTCCATTTCTGGGAGAGCTGAAGCTGTAATTAAATCTCCATTTGGTGACCTGGGGCTTAGCTCCGTTTTGAGCCTGTTGTTTTTCATAGTTCTCAGAGGCAAGGACTGGGCCTGTGCATCCAGCCTGCTCACCCAGAACGTGATAACTGAGCACAGTGCCTGGTGTGTAGTAGAAGCTCAATAAATTTTTGCTGGGTGGATGAATGGATGGTCTTGAACCATACCTCTGGCTCGTACGCCCTCCTGCCTTCCCATCCTTCAAGCAAAGTCCTACCTTCTCTCTCCCACCAACTCTCTCCCTGGGAAGTGAATTTCTCCAGCAAATGTAAGATTATATCTTATCTCTGCATGTGGATTATAAACCTCCGAAAGGTAGAGGCTTCACAACTTTGCTTCCTCAATACTTTTTAACATAAATATAAATGTTGATAGGGTTTTTATAAGAAAACCTTACATTTACACTCAAGCAAATTAAAGGAAAATGGAAAAACCAAGACACCAGGCACATTACCTTACTGCTTAAGTGTCTTAAAACAGGGTTTGAAAGCTTTGGATTAAATGAGTATATTTATCATTAATAACACACTGATCTCAACTGAAGAACATGATTTTTTTAAAGTGAGTCCTTATTTTTCTGGTCAAGAAATGCACCGTCACCCTGGCTGGTGTGGCTGAGTGGACTGAGTGCTGGCCTGTGAACTAAAGGGTCGGCGGTTCGATTCCCAGTCAGAGCACAGGCCTGAGTTGAGGGCCAGGTCCCCAGTAGGGGGCGTATGAGAGGCAACCACATATTGAGGTTTCTCTCCCTCTCTTCCTCTCTTCCCCTCTCTCTAAAAATAATGAAATAAAATTTTAAAAAGGCACGTACCATCATATACATATGCACTATGACTTCAGCTGGGAAAAATAAGAGTAGCAGTCCATTACCCACAGGTGCTGGAGCACAGCATTACAAACCCTCACCTCTCCGATGCAGAAGGGCTGCATTTGCTGGCTGTGAGCCCGATGCAACAGTGCCTCCCCTTTGGGTTACATTGCAAATTTTATTAGTATTCCCACAAGCTGCAGAATTTTAAGAATTTTTTGAGGTTGTATTATATATTCTGCAGATCTATTTCCTTCCCAAGAATCAGTTCTCCTCACTGATAAACTATGGTCCCTTCCTATGGAAATTCCTCAGTATCTATGAAATGTATGAGCACAGAGATTACTATGCATCCGTGTCTACATAATAAAACTACTCTTCATCACCCACCAACTTCTCTATTTGGTTATGATAGAGTTGAAAGTTCACCAGGATTCCCCACACCCTTCACAATCAAATGAATCCATGAGGAAAAAAAAATCTAGCACATCAGCTGTCAGCAGGCTATTGTGAGAAAATTAACGCAGCTTTTCAGATATTGCTGCAGGGAAGACTTCGAGCTCATCGGTGTTGGCAGTGTCCGGTCTGCAAAAGAAACCGGGCTTTCTGTGTGAGCGCACATGGTGGGTGTGGCACCATCACAACAACCCACAGCACCTTGAGAAAAGCTCACACTGTCCTAGCTGGTTCCATGGGGCTCTAAACTAAGGAGAAAAAAAACGCTCACCTTAAAAGGCAGTGCAAACTCATGAATAAGCATTTATTCTGGATTTATATATCATAGTTCTGAGGCAGTGCCGGCACAGAGTTGTATTTACCCTTCATATTAGAAGCAATTTGAGAATAATTTCGCTCCCTCTCTCCAGGAAACCTGGCCTTCAGGGCTACTCCTTGTCAGTCCCTACCAGCACGGCCTTCTAGTGAAACCGTGACTGAGGTTTGCTTCATGCTATGTTCCAAAAAGCCAACTCTTATTCATTAGGGGCCGGGCATTATTTAAGCACTCCACAGATGTGGTTAATCGTTGCAACAGCCCTCTGCGGCCGGTCCTTTATATCAGTCCATTTTACAGAAGAGGGCATTGAGGGAAGGAAAGAGGTGTTGCACAAGCTCTTCCGGCTGAGGGGCGGCAGAGTCAGAACTCCAACCCAGGCAGCCTGAAGCCAGAGCCTGCCCTAGCTCTAAATCTGAGCACATCCTCTGACTTCGGGAATACTCCAAACAGAGTGGAAGTGCATTCCCAGGCAACCAAATCCCCCCCACCTCACCACCCACTCGTACTGTTATTTTTCTTTTTGTTGGAAGCATACTTAAGGATGACATCAACTTGGATTTTTCACTTCAAGTCAGACCAAAAAAAGTCACATCCTTTTACTCTGTTTAAAACCTTCTTAGATTTTTGTGTAACCCAATATCTTAACAAAAAACTGTTTAAAAAATCATAGCTTCGTGTTACTGTGGCACTACCCTCTCAGATGCTTTGGTTCTACTTAAGAGCTTACCGTTTTCCCCGAAAGCCAGTCTGGGGAGGAGGCGATACATCTTCTGGCTCTTGAACACTGCTTGCCCCCAAACTTCATTATGGCGGCTTACTTTCTGAAGCTGGGCTGTAGCGCTAGACAAATGATTATATGAAGCTTTAAATAAACATACAACATTTCAGTTATGCTGTTTCTTGAAATGATTTATCGTCTTTTCTTCTTTTAGTCCTGCTCTCTGAACATAAAAGACACGAGATTTGCTGTATATACAAACCAAATCCTCTGTTTGCTCTGATTAAGCATTCGTGGGTCTTTAATACAGCACAGGCTGGAGACTTGGGATTATTCCCTTTGGGACTGGTGGAGTTAAACACATTAGCCAGCAGAGAGAAGTGAGGGCACTAGCGTTTAATTGCCATTAAAATAGATAGGTGGGCAACAAAAACAGAAGGGAGCAAAGCAGTCTGCATTCTTTTCTGCCATAGTGGGCTGAAGCTCTCTCATCTTGTGACGTCAGCCTCTCAGAGTCTCCAAAGCTAATGGCCTGAAAGATAGAGGAAAAAGGTGAAAAGTGTGCTGGGAGACAAGTCCATTCCCGAGTTCCTAAGGATCTTTGTACCTAGGAAGAGGTTCCTGTGACTAGCAGGAACCTCAGTGTAGAGACACTCCTGTACTACCTGGACTGGGCAGCGCTGGCAATCAGTGGAATGCATTTAAATTACTCCAAAGCCCTCAGAAGGTGTTTTACAAATGCAGAGAGAGAAACCACCCTCTCCTGCATCCCCACCTCGCCCCTACTCCTCCCCAACCACTGACTGTACAGAGAGGAAATTTTCATAGGTAGTTCCAATTGGCAGCTTTTTATTTTTCACTATTTTGTAATTGACTGATCTGTCTGCATTCTCTCCTTTGTTCTCTTCGCGGACAGTGCAGATAGGTCTTATCACTCTCCCCCAGAAGTGGATGCTTGCAGTCGGCCATGGCTTTGGGCTTGGGCAACTTGTCCAGTTAACTCACGTGGAACAGATATGATGGGGTGCTGTTGTTTTGTTTTTTTTTTACTATCACTATGAGTCATGTACATTTTCACTTTAGAAATACTTCACTTTTCCGGTCCTTCCGTTTAAAACCAGCCCAGGCGTGCTGCCTTCGGGGGCACACGCACTGAAGCTGGAACTGCCAGCAGGGGAAAGCGAGGCAGAGTGAAGGCCTGCCCCCTTGAGTGTGAGAACCGAGAGGAACCCCTCGGAAAACAGCAGTTCATTGGAATGGAGGAATCCTTGAATTTAAAATATATTGACTGATTTTCTTTATTAGAAATACTTTACAGGACAAAACTGGTCCACAGTGACAGCAGATCAGAGATTGCCCGAGGCCAGGGACAGAGAGAATGGGGACAATGGACTGGGAAGGAGCAGGGGAACTTTGGGGGTGTTGGAAATGTTCTCCATCTTAATTGTCGTAGTTGCACAAATTAAATTTACAAAACCGTACACTTAACATGAGTGCATTTTATTGTATGTAATTTATACCTCAAAGTTGATTTAAAACATGTATACTGGCCTAAGTTACTGAGAAGCCATGAGAAACCTTTCTAAATCATCTTTTATTTTAATATGAAAGAAAATAGTTGAGCTAACACTCCAGGAGTCATTAATGGTAGAATGGATTTTTTTTCCCAAACAAAAATAATATATATCCATCAGCTTTAAGTGCTGTAGCTGACAAGCGGGGCTGTTATTGCCAACTGCTATCTGAGCAGTTTGAGGCTGGCTCTGGCCAGCCAGGCGGCCTGCTCTCCCCTCAGCTGCACATCGTTTTCCTTGCTGTGCACAGTGGTGTGGGTGGTGTGTTTCATTTTCAGTGATGGATCATAAGGCGCCCAGATGAATTGCAAGATGTGCTTTAACCGCCTCATGAACATAGAAGGAAGTATCCGTCAGCTCCATGCCCACCGTCTTTCTTTTTCATTCCCCAACTGGAAGTTCTGGAGCAGCTCTGGAGTAGTCTCCACGTTTTCATTCCCCGAGGCCAGTTAAATGCGAGAACAGGAAGGTGCATGTGGTCAGTCTCAGCGCCTAAAATGAAGTGTAGTCCAGGCTGGGCGGCCAGGCCTGTTGAGCTGGAATGGAGCCATTGCAGCCTGATCCTGAGCTGCTGCCGCCCTGTCCAGACCCCAGGAGCCAAGGCCACACTGGCCAGACTGGCCTGGGCCCCAGCGGGGTATTGTTCCCCCCACCCCTCCCTCCTGCCCTCTCTCTGCACCCCATGGTCTCCATACTGCAGGGGTGCACTGCCCAGGGAAGATGTGGAGAGTTTGCATTTTGTGATTCAACAGTTGATAGTGAGTGTTCCGGCCAGAGAAGAAGTAGCCAGAGCCAAGCCATTTCTCTCTCTCTGTGGTCCCTCAGGCTCTGACTGTTTACTCTGAACTCCAGGCTGGGGAAGAGAATTTACTGCCTTATCACTGATGAAGGTGCTGGTGGCTGGGGGATGTGTATCTTGTTGGCTGGCTTTCCAAGGGGGACTGTTGGCTTTTTGTGGGTGGCTGGTTACTTTATTCTCTCTCCTCCTTTACTCCAAGTTCCCCTTCGACGGTTTTCTGTCATGTTTATTGGGATAATAACCATTTATTTTTTTACTTCTAACATTGATGTCAGGAAATGATTTTTATAGGAAAGTATTCTCTTAAAAACCAAAAATTAGACTTAATCCACGTAAAGGTTGATATACGTCAGTATTTCCCTTTATAAAAATGTCAGTATTTCCCTTTATAAAAATGTGTAGACTATTAAGTTGATACAAAAGAATATTTAAAATATACATAAGGTGTAAAGAAAACAATACGATGAATACTTGGTGTAAGTAAAGAACATAACCGTGTCCTGAACGAGACCTTGAACTCCTCTGTACACCAGCGTCCCTCCCGACCCCCATGCATGCCAATCCCAATGTTCCAGTCAGCAGCCCTGAACTGTCTCAGTGTCTTATGAGACCATGCATTTCCTCCTGCAAAAATGTATTTTTTGGATTTCTGTGTATTTTTGAACTTAATATATACAGAATCCTATTATACATATTCTTTATGGCTTGTTCTGAAGTAACATTATGTTCCTAAAAATCATCCATTTTGCTGCATTATAGCACAATATAATTGGCTCCTGTTCACTCCTGGGTTTATCCTGTCTATTGCTGGAGGACATTTGGGCTATTTCCAGTTTTTTCTGTCACAGGTAGTGCCACTGTGGACGTTTTTATACATTTCTCCCGGTAGCCACTCTGAGTTCTCTAGGCCTAGGGGAGAGAGCTGGGAGTGAAATTACTGGGAAACAGCTACCTATAAGGTCATGCAAAGTATATGAATCTTTACTTATTGATAAAGCCAAGCTGTTTTTCATTCTAGATGTACAGATCTACTCTCTCATTAGCAGCATATATAAAAATTGTGCACATCTTCACATATTTGATATTGCAGATTTCTTTCAAGCCAATTCACTAGTAACAAGATAGATCCTTGTTGTAAATTTGTATTGGTTGGCCAAAAAGTTCATTTTTTTCTGTACGATGGCTCTAGTAGTGCTTAGTTATCTATAACTTCATTGAAAACAGTTTGTTAGAATTTTGTTTAGATTGTATTGTGACAGCTGTCAGGTCAGTGTGCATTAAAAAAAGGTTATCACAATGAGTGAATTTTTTGTGCAGCAATCTTAATATTGAAGATGGGAGAAAATACATAGCATTTTTAGCATATTACGCTTTATTATCACAAGAAAGGTAAAAATGCAACTGAAACACTAAAAAAAATTTGTGTATGGAGAAGGTGCTGTGACTGATGGAACATGTCAAAAGTGGTTTGCAAAGTTTCTTTGTACTACTGACATTTTGGCCAAATAATTCTTTGCTGTGGGGCTGTCTTATGCATTGGAAGGTGTTTAGCAGCACCCTGGCCTCTACCCACTAGAAGCCAATAGCAGGAGATAGCCGACATACTCAAAATATCCAGGTCAATAAAGTTATTGGTGAAAATGAAAAATGTGCCTTTCATTTTACAGAAAAAACTAAACAGACTTTTTGGCCAACCTGATACTCGCATCCCTCCAATTACTGATGAGGTTACACATCTTTTCCTTGGCCGTCTGGATTTCCTCCTCTGCAAAGGGCCTGTTTTCCATCATCCATTTCTCCTCATTAGTTGTAGACTTTGCAAACATCTTCTCTTAAAGATATTGGCATGTACTTTCACTGTCTTAAGGGTAAATTCTGGTGAACTGAGGTTCTCAGTTTTCACATACTTTAACTGATCTATCTTTGTCTGTATAGTTGTGGAGTATTTTGTGTGTTATTTAAGAAACCATCCCCTGACCCTCAGTTATAAAGTTAGGCTCTAGTATATTCTAAGAGTTTTATAATTTTACTTTGTACATTTAAGTCTTTAATCCTTGGAATTGATTTTCATATGTGGCATAATGAACAGGTCCAATTTTGTGTTTTATCAAATGGGTACCCAGTTGTCTTGGCATGGTTTATCGAACAGTTTCTGAAATGCTGTGGCTACTATCATTAACTGTGTGTGTGTGTGTGTTTTCTGGGCTCTCTGTTCTATTCCTTTGATCAATTTATCTACCCCTAAATCAATATCTTCCTGAATCAATCATTGTATCTTTATTGTAAATGCTGGTATCTATTAAGTTCCTCCTTGACTCCTTGATTTTCTATATAAATATTAGAATTAGCTTGGCAGTTTTATAGGAAAAAAAGCATTGAGGATTTATATTGGAATCATATTGAATCTAAACACCCATCAGGGGGACACCAGCACCTCCATGACGAACTTTTCCACTTAGGAATATGGTGTATAATGTGATAAGCTTTCTCTAATGTATTTCAAAAAACTTTATAAGTTTTTTCATAGAAATTTTACTCATCTTTTATTAAATTTATTACTTGGCTCTTTATACTTTTGATAATATATTAATAGCATCTTTTGAAAATTTATTTATTTAACTATTTAGTGCAAGAGTATAGAAAGGCAGTTGATTTTTGTACATTGATTGTTTATCCAGCAATTTGTAATTCTTTATCAATTCCTTTTCTCTACACAATGGTTTTATCTGTACCTGTGGATAGTTCTGTTACTTTCTCATTTTTATACCCTTTATGTATTTTTCTTGTGTTTTCTCTACTGATCAAAGATTCAATAGAATTAATAATAGTAAGCAACTTTGTCTTATTTCTTAAAATCACATGGTTTCTCTATTACTGTGATGAACTTCTGTAATTGATTTTCTAATGTTAAATTAACCTTGCAACTTAGAAAAAACCTTCAACTTGATCACGTTATATATCTTATATTGTTTGGTTTGGTCTGCTAATATTTTTCTTAGAATTTTTCCATCTAAAGTTCCAAGTCTTTATTTCTTAGAAGCAAAATAATGTCAGCAGTCTTTACCCAGTCTCAGGAGTACTGGATCTTGGAAGAGTTATTAAAACTCTAGTCCACTTTGTGGCCTCGAGACATGTGCTTCCAAATAAAAACTTTCACGAGCATCCTGGGAGTGCCATGTAAGGTTGGTGTTTCACTCCCCTGGTATATTTCACACCTTTTGAATGTTAAGCCTTCAATTCATTATTTGAACAACTTTTTAAGCAGCATGAAAAAAACTCAAATTCTTGGACTTCACGAAAGTGATATATGGACATATAGTATTCTCACCAGGTTCCTAAATGCCTTTTGCCATAAAGAAATTTCCAGATTTTGTATTCACATACATAATAGTCTGTTTATGTTTGTGCTTCCAACTAACTATTCTTATTAGATTGCCACACCTCCCTGGCTTTTCCTCCTAATTGAACCGTGAACCTTTCAGGACAGGCTGCAGGTCCTCATGCGCCCTGCCTGATGTGCGTGCCCTGTGCTCTGCCCACGGAACAGTGTGCACGCCGTAAATGACCAATTGCCGTGCTCCTGGATAAAGACGTGTGCGGGGCAGTATCTCAGGCCTTCACAGCTTCTCAGCTATCACTTAAGAACACAAAAACATTTATTTAGCTTTGCAGTCAGGCTTCCCACAAGGGACAAAACAATGCTGGGTTAAAGCTACGTATTCTGGAAAACAAAGTAAGTGGCAGGCAGACCCCTCATGTGAATTCCTGAGATAACATGTAGTTCGGGAGATGCATTCAGTCTGAGCTTTTTCCCAGTGTCTGCTTTCGGCACCTTCTGGTCTTTTCAGAGGAATCCAACGTTCATTTTGTTGGGGATCCCATTTGGTCTGGGATCCCTTTTATGGCAATGGGACTGAGACCCTCCATTTGAGAAGTGTCAGTGGACATGGTTGTTTGGAAATGAGAATGATTGAATGGGGCCATTATGTGGAAGAATTTTTGAAAAGTGAGGGCATAGCTAAAACAAACACTATTTTTAAACTGGGATCTACTGACCTTGGGAACCAAAAGTCATCATTTACCAAGTAATGCTTCACAACTTGCCATTGTTCATGTCAACACTGGTGGCAAAACATACTACTCACTAGGGACCCCTAATCGGCTTGGCTGGTAGTGGGACCCTGGGACCCAGTGCTCCCAGGCTAGCTCTTCTTGGTTGTCTATTACAGGGTGAAAGAGGTGGGGGGTGGGAGCGGGTAGAACTCTAGGCCTGAGGGTGTCCCTTCAGGGCTATAGGAGAAGCCCTTGAAATGAACTCATAGAGCTAGGGCCAGGGGGAGGCTATGTGTTGATCTTGTGATTTAAAATATTTTAATAAATGAAAACTTCTGAAGATTAGAGCCACATGTGGACACCCTATGTTATGTTGAGTTAAATAAACCATAAATGATTATTATAATATTTTGAGTTTGCTTTAAAATAACCCAGCAGAGGGAAAAGCACAGAGGTGGGGAATGGTAGAATGTGGGTCATCACTGAGACTGGGGGATGGGGAGATGGGAGTTCATGATACACTTCTCTCTACTTTTATGAAGGTTTGGAAATGTTTTCGCTCAATTTCTTTTTTATTCAGTGATGAAAATAGAAAGAAAGAGATCAATCTTATGTTATTAACACAGGTAAACTTCGATGCTGTGGTGCACTATTCAGGTCACCTTCAGGAGCGAGAGCAGATTCTCTGGTTGCTGGGAGTGCTCCCCACAGAGAGCCCTCGGCCCCTTACATGGGTTGTCTATGCTGTAGAGAGACACTCCACCCGAGGTTGCACACCCTTGCTAAGGGCCTCTCCAGGGACTCCCTGATGTGGGGTAAGAAGGCCTGTCTCCTCACTCCAACCTCCCAACCTCAGCTTCCAATGAGATGGCATTGCAGCTCTTTTTCTCCCTCTGGTCAGGTCTGCAGCTGTCCCTCCCACTCCGCAGTGAGGATCCCAAGAGCACTTCCTAATAAACCTCCTCCATGCTTATCTCTGATTCACTGTGCTTCCTGGGGGGACTCAGCTCTTGACACTGCTATAAACACAGAATTGGAGAATGCTGATTAAAGGGACCGTAGTGCTTTCTCAATGCAAATCCCTCAGTTTACAGGTGATGAAATTGCACACAGAGGAGGTTATGTTACTTGTTCACTGCCAGTCACTTCACCAGTTGATGCCAGACCTGAAATGGTGGAGCCCACAATTCCTTACTCCCACACTCCCACAGGCTAAATTAGCACCCTGTTCTCAAGATTTCACCGGTTCATGAGGGCCACTTTTGAAAATAAGTTGCTTGGTTGATACTGTTTGGTCTTGCAGTGTGGTGGCCAAGGGACCCTAATATATCATTTAGTTTTCACTGCTTGTCACAGAAGAGTCCACTAACGGTCATTAGCAACAAGCACGTTTATTTTCTCTCACAGCTGGAAGGTGAGTGCTGCAGTTAGAGATGCCATCAGAAGCCGAGCTTCTTTGCATCTTTCTGCTATAGTAAGTTCAGTATGTTGGATTTTACCCTGAAATCCCAAGAAGGTTGTTAGGGCTCCAGGCATTGCATTCACCAACACAAGATCAAGGCAGAAAAAGTGTTTATTAATTACTATTATAGTGATAGTAATTAGGGAGAGAAACCTTTCCCAGAAGCCCTCAGCAAACTTCTCCTCAGATCCCCTTTGTCTTATTCTATTATCCAAAATGTCTAGCAGAGTTCTTTCTATTCTGATTAATGTTTATGATTATATTTTTAGGCAGCACAAATAACTGACTAGGCAGTACCCAATTGAATGGAAGTCCGTGGTATATATAAATAGTTTCCAGTGATTTCCCTGCAATTTAAGGGAAATTATCTTTCCAAAGGTTTATTTTTAAGCCCTTTGCTTTTTCACATTTACATGACTCAATGTAACATGGATAGTGGAGAAGAAATGATCCCAATGTTTTAAGATGGGAAGAATGTTAGAGTTTAGATCCATTAAGTGAAATACGGATTATTACATTCAACGGATCTTTAGGAAGCTCTTATCCTAAGCCAGGGCCTGTGCTTGTACTTGAAAGACAAGGCCCTTGAAAGAAGCTCCTGATGGAGCCTCCATGCTCATGGTGGATGCGCTGTGTATGTACCGGCATTTCAGTCTCACCACCATCCCAGGTGGTAGGCTCTGCACGTATCTGTCATTTATAGGTGCAGAATCTCGGGCGCAGGGATGGATTCACTGCATTGCCCAGTGCCACGCAGCTGGTAAGCATCAGCCAGGAACAGAAACCACGCTGTCTGCTTCCTGAGCTACAATGACTTTTGATAGTCAAACAATGCATAGATCAGTGGAAAACTGTAAATATTCTGAGAGCTAAGGAGGAAAGGCTCATGGCGCTACTAAGCATATTTTAAGAGGAAATTGCCCATGTAAGAGGTCAGGGGGGCTTCCTGGGGTAGGGATGGTTAGGAAGACATCTCGAGGCAGAACGTGCATCAACTAGGAGAAAAAGGACTAGAGGAGTATTTTCATTTATTTTTTATTTTTTAAAAAATTTAAATTATAGTTGATGTAGAATATGATTTTAGTTTCAGGAGTATAACATGGTGATTAGACATTTCTATAACTTCCAAAGTAATCAGTCCGATGAAGTCTGGTACCACCTGGTACTATACATAATCATTACAGTATTATTGACTATATTCCCTATGCTATACTTTACACCCCCATAACTGTTTTTATAACCGGCAACTTGTACATGTTAATTTCACCCCCCTTTTCACCCACTTAGTTCCCCAAATCCCCTTCCATCTGGCAATTGTCAAAATGTTTTCTGTATTTATGAGTGTGTTTCTGTTTGTTAGCTCATTTATTTTGCTTTATTTTTAATTGCACATATAAAAGAAATTATATGGTATTTGTCTTCCTCTGACTTGCTTCAGTTAGGATAATACCTTCTAGGTCTACCTGGTTGTCACAAATGGCAAAATTTCACTCTTTTTATGGCTGAGTAATATTCCATTGTATATATGTACCACATCTTCTTTATCCCTTCACCTATTGATGGACACTTGGGTTGCTTCCATATCTTGGTATTGTAAATAATGCTGCAAAGAACATAGGGGTAAATATGTCTTTTCAAATTAGTGTTTTGCATTCCTTCTGATACATACCCTAAAGTGGGATTGCTGGATCATATGGTAGTTCTGTTTTAATTTTTTGAGGAACTTCCATACTGTTTTCCACAGCGGCTACACCAGTTTAAATTCCCACCAACAGTGCATGAGGTTCCCTTTTCCAGAGGAGTACTTCAAATGAAGACAATGCCCTTTGATGGGAAGGAGCAAAGGGAGATTCAAGAAACTACCCCCCAAAAAGTGAAACAGAGAGCCTTTATATTTCTGATTCCAGTTTGCAAAGCATTCTCGTATTTGCTCTTGTGTTTAATGCTTACAAAGAGGGTAGGATTAAAGGCTTAAACAATTTAACCCAGACCACAGAAAGGAAGCAGTACGTCTAGGACCAGAACCCCAGTCTTCTGGCTCCAGTTCCCATTCCACCCACCACAGAGGCTCGAGAGCCCTGAGTAGGAACAAAACCGCACGTGGAGGGCACGTGCGGCACGGCGGAAAGGTCATGGGTGACAGTGCAGGCAGATCATCAGTGACTGGTAACACTGGTGCCTGAAGAAATGTAGTTTATCTGGATGCAAAAGCGAAGTACAATCAAAATCAGAGCCAAGATGCAGTCTCTATGAGAGCGGACCGAACTCAGACACAGCTGGTAATGCTGATGTTAGGAGAGGGCCACACAGCTTCAGGAACGTGTGAAGGACTAGAAAATAGGAGGTAACATCAAAGAAATCTGGGTTCTTCCTAAGAAAACTATCAATGATTATTCTCAAAAACATGCTATTACTGACAATAACTAGCTTAGTCTTTAATCATCTCGCAGAAAGCAAGCAGGCTCTACTTTACACCAGACTTGTGAGCAGTTCTCTATTTCCCAGCAAGAAGGAGAAACATCCTGGGACCAAACACCTCAGACAATAAGCCTGCAAATTATTTGCTTGGCTCTAGAATCATAATGGTCTTCTCTTTCCCATTCCAGATTTACATATTTATCTTTCACCTAATCCACTCTTATTTTGAAATCTTCCAAGCCTGTGTCATAATTGTGCTCAGGAAAAGCTAGTCGAGGATTAGCATGAGATGAAAAGACACTATCACCTTGCCCGGGTATCTCAGTCGGTTAGAGCATCATTCCCATACACCACATTGTGGGTTTCATCCCAGTCAGGGCACATACAAGATTCAACCAATGAATGTGTCAATAAATAATTGGAACAACAAAATCAATGTTTCTCTCTGTCTCTCTCCCTCTCCCCATCTCCTCTCTCTCCCCTCCCTTTCTCTCCCTCTTTCCTCCCCCTCCCCACTCTCTTTGTTCCTTCCCTCCTTCTTCCTTGCTCGCTGTCTTTAAAATCAATAAGGAAAAAAAAATTT
Organism: Carollia perspicillata; assembly: GCA_004027735.1. NCBI lineage: Eukaryota > Metazoa > Chordata > Mammalia > Chiroptera > Phyllostomidae > Carollia > Carollia perspicillata. Next base: position 26,577 of record PVKM010011394.1, read on the forward strand.
TTTTAAAGACACCATCCAATAAAATAAAGCTGCAGATAATGTATACAGGAAATATTCCACACGAGTGTAACTAAAAGTAGTCCAACACCTTTTCCGACATCCAAACAGTGTGATTACATCTAGCTGTCCAGCATGCAACCCAGCAGCTGCCCCTTAATGCCTATAGTTTAAAAATGCCTGCTGAGGTTATGAGAGGAGATTGGGCATAAACATTAGACCGCAAGCTCCCCTGCTATGTTACAAACTCCTTCAAGGCAGGGACTCTGTTACAATCACCTTTAGGCAAACTAGCACTCAGCGTGGCACCCATCAGGTGTTAGCACATAAAAGCGGGGCGATAAATGTTTGCCACTTGTAATTGTCACTTCCTCTCTGGTTCTCTCTCTCCTACTTATATTACTTTTCATTGTCATTATTCCATCACTGTAAAAAATGTCTCCCTCTTATTTTTTCTTGCCTTCAGCACATGCCCAACTGCCTGACAATAGACCCACAGGCACCATTTAACCTTGCCTTTGGCAAGCTGAATGAAATCAGATAGAAATAGTTCTTCACTCTCTGAGATGTTAAACCCTGACACAGGTTGATGAGAAAGACTGTAAAATCATTTCCGTAGGAGGTCTTTGAAAACATAGAATGCGTAAAATGATTCAGGGGTAAAGATATACCTAAGAAATCCAGTTTAATATTTTCTTTAGCCCTGGCTGGTGTAGCTCAGTGGATTGAGTGCTGGCCTATGAACCAAAAGGGTCGCTGGTTCAATTCCCAGTCAGGGCACATGCCTGGGTTGCAGGCCAGGTCCCTAGTAGGGGTCGTGTGAGAGGCAACCACACATTGATCTTTCTCTCCCTCTCTTTCTCCCTCCCTTCCCCACTCTAAAAATAAATAAGTAAATTCTTTAAAAAATTTTTTAAATTATTTTAAACATACATATGTGCACATACATTTTCATTATTATAAAAGTTAACCATGTTCATTGCATAAAATATTTATGATCTATGGACATAAAAAGAAGAAAATAATAATTGCCACCCATAATCATACTATCTAAAAAGAGGAACAGTTTATATTTTGGTGAATTTTTTCTCTTTTATTTAATGTATCCACCCATATACAATCCTTTAGTCATAAAACAAATTCTCATTAGGTTCCAATCATTATTTTGTAGAGAAATAGATAATAACCAATCATCATAAGAAAAAGTATGCAGTATGGTAGAAGGTGTTAAGTGTACAGAAAAAAAATGGTGCAGTTTGAGTAAGGTGGTCGATGCTGGGACAGAGTAGAAGGAATTGCAATTTTTAAAAAACAGGGTAGGGAAATGATTTTATTTTGTCAATGAGCTCCTTTATTTTATTCTTTAAAAATTTCATTGAGGTATAACTAGCATGAAACATTATATTAATTTCAAGTGTACAATATAATATCTAATTTGCATATTGTGAAATGATCATAATAAGTCTAGTTTACATCGTCTCCCTGCACAACTGCAAATTTTTTTCCTTATGATGAGAACTTTTAAGAATTACTTTCTTAGTGACTTTCAAATACCCAATGCACTATTACTAACTAGTCACCATATTGTCCATTATATCCCCATGACTTATTTATTTTATAACTGGAAGTTTGTCCTCTTGGACACCTTTCATTTATTTTGCCCACCCCCAAACCTTTGCATCCTGCAAACACCAATCTGCTCTCTGTGTGAGTTGGGATTTTATTTTATTTTTTAGATCCTACATGTAAGTGAGATCATATGGTATTTGTCTTTCTCTGACTTATTTTGCTTAGCACAATGCCCTCAAGGGATGATCCATGTTGTTGCAAATGGCAAGATTTCATTTTTTTTATGGCTGAATAATATTACATTGTATATATATGCCACATTTTCTCTATCCATTCATCTGTCCATGGCCGCTGAGGTTGTTTATGCAACATAAGTTGTAAATAATTCTGCAGAGAACATAGGATGAATATATCTTTTTGAGTTAATGTTTTCATTATCTTGGGATGAATACTTGGAAGTAGGATTGCTGGGTCCTACAGTAGTTCTATTTTTAATTTCTTGTGAAACCTCCATAATGTTTTCTATAGTGGTTGTGTCCATTTACATTGTTACCAAGAGTCTGCAAGGGTTTTCTTTTCTCCACATCCTCACCAACACCTACTTCCTGTCTTTTTGAAAATAGCCATTCTAATAGGTATGAAGTGATACCTCATTGGTGTTTTGATTTGCATTTCCCTGATGGTTAGTGATGTTGAGCATCTTTTCATGTACCCATTGGCCAGTTAGTATACCTTCTTTGGAAAAATGTCTGTCCAGATTCTCAACCCATTTTTCCATCAGATTATGTAGGATTTTTTTTTTTTTTGCTATTGAGTTGTGTGAGTTCTTTATATATTTTGGATATTAGCCCCATTCAGTAGGTTGCCTTTTCATTTCGCTGATGGTTTTCTTTGCTGTGCAAGTTTTTAGTTTGATATAGTACCCCTTGTTTATTTTTACTTTTGTTGCCTTTGCTTTTGGAGTTAAAATTTAAAAAAAAAAATCCATCTCTAAGACCTGTGTCAAAGAACTTATTGCTATATTTTCTTCTAGTTTGTAGCTCTTTATAGGTGTTTCTTTAAACCATTTTGAGTTAAATTTTTGTGTATGGTATAAGAAACTGGTCCAGTTTGATTCTTTTGCATGTGGCTGTTCAGTATTTCCAAACACCATTTTTGAAGAGACTGTCTTTACCCCACTCTGTGTTCTTGACTCCTTTGTTGTAAATTAATTTACACAATAATAAACCCATATATGCATGGGTTTATTTCTGAGCTCTCTTCTGTTCCATTGATCTATGTGTCTGTTTTGATGCTAATTCCCTACTGTTTTCACTAGCAGAACTTTGTGATATAGTTTGAAATCAGGGAGCACAGTGCTTTCATACAGGTCCTTTGACTAGTCCCTTCCCCTTCTTTCTACCATTGCCCCTCTCCCTTCTCCTCTGGTCACTGTCAGTCTGTTCCATGTTTCCATGTCTCTGATTCTGTTTTGCTTGTTAGTTAGATTCCTTTTATAGGTGAGATCATATGGCATTTGTCTTGCACAGACTGGCTTATTTCACTCAGCATAATGCCCTCCAGTTCCATCCATGCTGTTGCAAAAGGTTGGGGTTCCGTCTTTTCTTCTGCTGCATAGTATTCCATTGTGTAAATGTACCACAGTTTTTTGCTCCACTCATGAATATGCTATTTTTAAAGTATTAATTCAGAACCTAATTTTGTAATAAGCATATGCTATTCACTTTGGGTCATTCCATAAATTGAATTGTCTAATTTATCACTATTATAAAATTCACATACATCCTCACACACGACTCTTATTATTTCTTTTTATAATAAAGACATAACTCTATCATGTGTGTTGCAAGTACTTTCCCTAATTTCTTGCTTTTATTTTAGTTTTATTTACGCTGTATTTTTACTTGAAGAAATTAAATCTATCAATCCTTTCCTTAAGGGATTCTTCCTTTACCTTTATGTTTCAGAAGACCTTTAGCGCCCTGAGTCATTTTTTTTAAACTCTTTTCCCTGGGAATTATTTTAGCTGAAGGTATGACATTTAGTGAACCAACTTTATTTATTTTGGAATAGTTATGACTTGGTCAACCTTTTATAGGCCTTTTTCTTTTTATTCTGTTATTCTGTCAGGACTGATTTGAAGACTTCTTCAAACCATTTGTAAAAGCATATGACTTTCCAAGTGCTGACCTAGCCGGACATAGGAACCTGGAGGATTCAAAAAGGAAAGGAATTGTTTCGGGAGGGGAAATAAATACATATAATTTAAAGAGTTTTATGATACATGGCAGGAAAACATCTACATCTGTAATTCCAGAAAAACTCTTTAAATATAACTCTGAATTTCAAAACACTTTTTCATAGTTCCTTAGGAGTCGTGCACACTGGACTCACAAACTCTGGTATGTTGGTGTCCCCATTAGGGCTGACATAGTGAATGCATCAGTGAGGGCTGTCTCATTGCTCTCCGACTATAAAACATAAAAATAGCAAGAGCTGCCTTTGAGTGGGGACTTACCACGTGTAAGGCATTTTGTAACTACGTCTTCACATGTGGCACTTTATTTACTCCCCACGGAGCTCTAGGAGGAGGAGCCACTGTGATCCCTCCTTTACAGATGAGGAAACAGAGGCTTAGCGGAGGCAGAGAAAACTCCCGTGGTCACACAGGTAGCTGACTGTGTAAAGAGGACTCTTCGGCTTTTTTCTTAGCAAAATTCAGTGCAATAGTAACAATAAGGACATGTGGGAAAGGCCTTATTGGATACATCATGTGGTGTCTCTAACTTCTACAAGACATGCTTGGAAAACTTGAGCTGGTTTAAGTCGCATCTGATTACTAACAACCACATTTGATAATGACTTGTGTTGTATAAAGCACATTCACCCAGCAGTCGATGCTTACGGCACGGCCCTTCGACGGAGGGACGGTCCAGGCCATCACAATCTGGACTGCCGAGAAAGCAGAGGTGCTAAGAGATTAAGCGGCGGAGCTGGGATTAAAACCAAGACTTCTAATTCAGCCATCAGGGCTTTCCCTGAGCTTCACTATGCAAGTCTGGGTGTTTCTTTTTGGGAATTTATTTGATTCAAACCTCAAAGTATTATGACGTTGTTGTTATTACTGCTGCTATATGACCATCTCTGACCTTTTTAGCAACTAATATGCTGTATTTTTAATTCTCATTAATGATCTGGGCCATCTGATACTTTATTCCACATATGAAATATCATAGGTGTTCCTCCAGCTAGTCCACCTTTTAGTGAATGGGTTATATAGTTTGGACTTTTCAATTTAAGGTGTCTCTTGATAAGACATAAAATAAAAATTATATGATACTAAATGTATCATTAACAGATATGATTCTTTAACACTCCATTAAAACTAACTTCATTTTTGGTAGTGCACATATACTGGCTTTTCTCTATGTAGAAAAGGAGAATAATTTCAACAAGTGCATTAAAAACAACTTCTGAGCATTTCCTAGAAAAGAGCAGTAATTTTGAATGGAATAATTAATATAGGCATTCTTTAGTTTTTCATCTTTCACGTCCTACTCAGACGCTCTCTCTTCTGTGACCTTCTACTCCCACATGCTTCTGTCCTCTGAGGAGCTTTACGACTGTCGGGAACACTCTGTTGGAGCACTGACCCCGCACTAGACCTTGTGAGGACCCCCTGGGCACAGGTCTGTTTAGACAGCAGCCCCTGTAGGGTGGGACCCATGTCTTAGTCTTCTCTCTCTCACCCTATTTACTCAGTTGTCGGGCACAAAATGTGAAATTGAATAAGAGGTCATCAAAGTTTAAATAGTGAATAAACCTTAATTTAAGGGCTTTTAATTGATATGTAGTTAATGTATGGAGCATTCCGAATCAGAATGTAAGCCTACATGAAAGCTAATTCTAAAAATAGGATAATTTAAGTATTTTTAAACGTAACCAAGAACAGAATGTTAAATACATTATGATAGAAGCAGGATATTTGTAATAACCTATGTGAAATATCTGCAATCAAATTAATATATATTTTCCACTATTTTAAGATTTTTCTGACACCAAGGTAAATAACTTACAATATTCCATGCAATGGCAACAAAATGCCTATGTATTCATATTCAGTAACTTTAAAGCTGATGGGGTAATACAGGCATAGTCCTGATTAAAGTAACAAGATAATATTATGCTCTTTTCTTCATGTAATTTTTAATCAATGTTCAAAGTCAAAACATGTGTGATACCAAAATTGTGCTTTCAGACCTCAGAATAAGTCCTTTCCAGAAAGCTGTATGATATGATAGCATTTCAAACCTATAAATACCCTAAAGATCACATCACCTAAAGCACACATTTAATTATATTATTTATTAATAAACAACACTGAAAGGAAATATTTAGTTATTATAAAGGTTATAAAGTGAAATTGGGTTCTTTCCTATCTCAGGGGCAATGACTAATAACAGGTTCTTGGTTATTTGTCTAGAATTTTTCTATTCACAAACACCCAATTAAGCTATTTAATAACACTGATGCAAACTAGCTACAAAATTATGATTGCTTCCAGTAAATTTTTGAGATAATTTTCTGTGAATATATGAAGATATATAACATTTTGGTTTTTAACATGACATATTTTAAACAACGGTTACAGGATAAATGCATAATAAACAGACACTACCTAGACTTAACAGTAAGTATTAACATTTTATTTATTTTTATTTTTTTTAATTAAAGATTTTATTTATTTTTATTTTTATTTTATTTTTTTATTTTTTAAGTTTTATTGATTATGCCATTACAGTTCTCCCATTTCCACCTTCATTCCCCTCCACCCTGCACACCCCCTCCCACCCACACTCCCCCCGCTTTAGTTCATGTCCATGTGTCATAAGTTCTTTAGCTTCTACATTTCCCACACTACTCTTGCCCTCTCCCTGTCTGTTTTCTCCCCACCGTCTATGCTACTTATTCTCTGTATCTTCTCCCCACCCTCTCCTCCCACTCCCCTGTTGCTAACCTTCCATTTCTGTGGCTCTGCTCCTGTTTTAGGTGACCGCTTAGTCTGCTTTTGTTTTTGGTGTGGATGTTAATAACTGTGAATTTGCTGTCCTTTTACTGTTCATATTTTTATCTTCTTTTTCTTAGGTAAGTCCCTTTAACATTTCATATAGTAAGGG
>PVKM010011395.1:0-13112 GCA_004027735.1 Carollia perspicillata
CACCACCCGCCCCCCAGCTTGTTACAAGCTGGCAGGATGGAAAGGAAATACTGAACAAATTGCCAGACCGGCTCCCTCAGGGACCAAGACAATGGGTCTGGAGGGAAAAGGCCTTTCCTTCCAGTCCAGCAGCCGTCAAGAGGAAACAACTTCCCTTTCACCTCCTAGAATGGCAGCAGCCAGCCAGCCAGCAGGGGAGATTTATGGAGATATAATGTGACCTCTTTATTGCCCTGAATGCTAAGGAGGCATTTCAGGGGAGATTTACGCCTTTCAGAAGGGGAGGGGAGCAGGGGTGTAGAACCGTATGCACGATGCAGGAGACTGTTTTCCCCTCTGGGGTTTCTTGGGGATTACTTAATCAAATCAAGGTTAAGCTCAATCGCCAAAACTTTACCTCTTCTGCTGCTAATTCACCTAGTTACCCTGCAAGGCTTTTGCGTGAAATATGGACTCTAAGGAGAGCTGGGAGGGAGCTGTTTAGCTCTGAGTTCAGTTAACACAAAACAAACCAAAACAAAACAAAAAATAAAGATGAAGATCACACACAGGAGTTCCAGGGGGCTGTGTCCCTCCTAGCAATGGACCTGGGTAGAACACATCTTACCTGCCCATGTTTAGGATCTTCTTTGTAAAATAAAGGCATTGGACCAGATGATCTAAGTTGTTCCTAGTTTGAAAATGATCCAGATTGATGTCAGATCAAACATACAAATTACTGTGCACCAGTGGTTTTTCTGTTTGTTCATTTTAAGCTGCAGAACCCTTTCTTCAAAGAAAACCTTATTTAAGGAAGACCAACATAAAAAAAAAAAAAAAAAAAAACAGAGAAGTGCAGCTGATTGGGTAAAAGGATAACTCAGACCCTTCTCAAATCCCCTGGACATAGGGGCATCCACACACTGGTGGCTTTGAGGAAGGTCCTCCAACCGCTAGAGGGCGCAGGAGCACAGCGGCAAGAGTGTTACTTAGGACTCTACCAATGATGTGAATGGGGTCCATTCACTGCTTCAGTATCACAAACTACATTGACCAGACTGAAGGCTGGGATTAATAAGAAGTAATTCCAGAATTAATGAAGTGGAAATGTTCACCAACAGTACTTTTATCTCTCTTGCTCTGATCTCCACAAATCAAAATTGAAGTGCTGGAAAAAGATGATTTTAGACTCATCCAACTTGGCACTATATTGTAACTCTTCATTTACATATTAAATTTTCCCCTAATTTATGTTTAAATTGTGCAATTCATAATGCTATAAATATTCCAATAGTACAGGAGGATGTCAGATAAAAGATAAAAGTCTCCACCATTGCTAATTACTACCCCATGCCCCTGCAGTAACAGTGACTAAACATTTTTCTATTTTTCTAGAGATTTTCTATTTCATTAATTGTAATTTTTATTTTTAGAAATTTAGAAGTTAGGAAATAAGTACCGAGCATTATATAACAATCTCTTTTATTCTCTGTCACCATCTCTTATTCAATCACTATTCTGAATTTAGTGTATGTCTTCCCAATTCATTTTTATACATTTACTTGTATAGCCCTGAACATTGTGTGACTATGCGATTTTAAATTTACTTGAATGTCCTCACATTGCACATCACATTCACAAATTTACTTCTAAAATGTAAAATACTTCAGTGATCGAGAAAAAAAGGACTATAAAAACATTCTTGCACCCACCACCCAGTTTTGTCAGATCTTAACATTTACTGTATTTGCTTCACATATTTCTAAAGAAATGAAAAACTTCAGACACAGTTGATTCCCCTGCATATCCTGTCACCCCACTCTCCCCCTTCCCTCAGGGGATATAACCTCTATCCTGAATGTGTCGTTCGATTCATATAAATCTTTTTACCATATAATATATGTGTATACTTTTCTAAAACAATACATACATTTCTGCAGGTTTTAAATTTCATAGAAATAATGTTATTTCTTTAAGTTCTATTTTTTGTCTATTTTATTTTTATGTTTTAATTATGTTGATACACATGATGGTGCTTCGAATTACTTTACAGTTTTCTAGTATATTGACATATTATCTGATTTGCTCACTTTCTGATTGCTGCATATTGAGGTTTTTAATGTTTGCTGTAATAAACGCTGCAACAGGCATCTTTGTACATATCTGTTTTACACCTGAGAAAGCTTCTCTAGCTTACATATTACACACATTAGAGACATGTTCAAAAATATATTCATAAAACAAATATGTTTGGTTTTGGTGCTGTTTAGCAATGTACCAGTTTTTTTGCTAGATTACTCTATAACAAACAATCCCAAAATCTCAGTGCCTTGCTACATTCATAGATTGAGCTCCTATATTCTGCTCTTCTGGTTTCACATCAGTTGCAAGTCTGTTGTATGTGGGTGCCTCACTCTGGGGTCCAGGCTGGAGGTGCAACCGCTATCTATCTGGGTCATACCAGCCTGGTGGCAGAGGGCAGAAAGTGATATCAGAACCACATAATAGCTCTTAAAGCCTGTGCTTGGCAGTTGCACAAATGACTTCTTCTCACATGTCATTGATCAAAGTAAGTCTTACAGGCAAGCCTATGTTATTGGGTGGGGGATGTAATCCTGCCCCAGGAAGAGGCGACTGGGAAGAATGCTGAGATCTGCCCTGAACACAAATGGGATCAGACCAGACAAACTCTTTACAGCTTAGTTTCGTCACGGAAGCACACTTATTTGGACATTTTCCAATGTCCATACAGATGTACGAAAATGTATTAGCTCTACATTGTAAAGGCATGTAGCATTTACATTCTATTCCATGATTCCTGCCGTTGTTTAGCAGCACTTTGATATTTGAAAGGATCCAGTGTTTAAGTCTTCTTTCTAAAAATTATCTTGGCTATTCTTGTACAGTAACTCTTCTATATCAATTTTATAATCAGCATGACAAGCTGTATTTAAGAAATCCTGTTGGGATGTTTTCTGGGACTGCGCTAAATTTATAGATTTGTTTGGGGGTGTTTGGAAGAAAAAATACCACTAAGTCTTCCATTCCAAGAACACAGTATCTTTTCCCATTTATTCACGTCTTCTTTTATGTTCTTCATTAAAGTTTTATAGCTTCCTCAGTAGAGATCATACATATTTGTTTACCACAGTTAACCATTCTTTCATCTGCAAATAATGAAACAGCAATTGCTTCTTCCTTTTTTTCTTTCCAGTGTCATTTATTTTATTACCGGGGAAATTTACACCTGGCTGGAGATCTGACAGGTATATATCAGTTCTCAAAATTTTCCCCTCAATGTGGCCTGCATCGCCATTACATTCAACAGTACTTCTGTGGTTGGGGGTATGAGTTGGTTCCCAGTTTCACTGGAGATGAAAATTTTACTTTATTTTGGGGGTTCTTTTCATCTGATTTGTTGGCCTTTAGGGAGGAACAGGAGAAAGCATACCTCTGCTCTACTATCTTTCCCAGGACGTCTCTACCCCTTCTTCACAACACATGCATCTCTCTCAAAACCCATCTCCTGTCCTTCCTCCTCCAATCAGCAGCCTGTCCCAGCTACCCCCAGGTTTCCATGGGTGTATTTGGCAATTAATCACATCAACCTTGAACTACCTATTTTATTTTTGTCTTCCAGTTCATTTCGATCTTTGGGTGTTATTTCATCCTTTTCTTTCAAACTATATTTTGTTCCTAAGCCAAATTATAAGCACATATGAGATCAGGGTATATTTTATACATTGTTTAATGGGTTAGTTTTATTTTCTTTCCCCTTTTTCTCATTCTAGCCTCAGAACTCTGTAGCCAAGCAGACATTTATGATTGATACAGGGTCCGGCAGAAGTAAGGCCTGCTTGAGTGTGGCTGGTAGGGTAATGATATGGGTGTCATAATTTATAGTTTTAATTTGAATATTTCACCTAAAATGTCTTATGGTGTGCTTGAGGGTGATATTGTTATGTTACAGAATTCCATGCTTATGATTTGGTAATAAAAGATTTGTAATAAAAAGGGACGTTATTTGTGCTGGACCCTGTACATAAAGAAATGGAGCATCTGGGGGCTGGGGGCTGCACAGAGCCCAGCTCTCAGCCTCCCTCCCTCCCACGCAAGGCACCACCCCCTAATCCTGGGGCCCCTGGAGCATATCTGATGGCAAAGGTCTAATAGTTCACTCCATTCTTTTACATACAATACGTCCTTTCAAGTCTTAGAAAAAGTTTGAAGGTGCCGCAGAAAAGCCATCTGATAGACCCAATGCAGGAGGAACAACACTACCAACGCTGACATTAACAGGGCCCACACCTCTGGGCAGGAGGATGGAATGAGGTGTCTAGGAGGATTTTTGCAGTTTACTCTCTACTTCCTAAACATCTGCACTGTTTCTCTATTTTTTGATTGTTAATTGTGGTAAAATATACAGAACATGAAAGTATCATTTAACCATTTTTAAGTGTGCAATTCAGTAGTATTAAGTATATTCATACTGTTGTGCAATCCATCTGGAGAATTCTTTTCATCCTGTTAAATTGAAACTCTGTGCCCATGGAACAACTCCCTCTTCCCCTCAGCCCCTGGCAACCACTATTCTACTTCCTGTATCAGTGAATTTGACTATTCGAGGTACCTCATAGAAGTGGAATCATATAGATTTTTGTCTTTTGGTGTCTGGCTTATTTCACTTAGCATGATGTCCTCGGGGTTCATCCATGTTGTACATGTGTCAGAACCTCCCTGCTTTTTAAGGCTGAATAAATAGCCCTTTGTATATATTAAACCACATTCTGTTTATCCATTCCTCTGTCTATGGACACTTGGGTTGCTTATGTAAATGTGCCCCCATATAGAAGGAATTATAAACATTAAGGGTCTATGTCCCTAAATGTAAATTAGTACTGAGAAAGAAGGGAAATTCTAACACAAAAGTCTTTTGGCTATCTGCAGTGTTCTCTGTTTAATCAATAATGTATTTATCTTTACAAAAAACAGAAAATCAGGAATAAACGTAGGGCTGTTCATTGAACAGAAAAAAAATATCAATCAGACCTTGACAACGATGGCTCCCATTGGCTGATCCAGCTGGGGAGACTGCGTGTGGCAGGGTCTTCATTACACTTGGTCTTCCAGAAAGAAGCTAAGAGGCAGGGAAAAGCCAGGACAAAAGGGAAATCTCGCGGCAGCAAGGTTCCGAGGGAAGGGAGAAGCCCCAGTAGCCCAGCTCTGACAGAGCTGTGTATGCGCATGTGTGGTGTCACAGTTCCCTGAAATGGAAGGGCGAGCACCGTCCCTGCAGCCCACATTAGGGAATAGGAAGGGCGTGCGCCCAGGAAGGGGGGCTGGCCTAAGTTCCGCCAGCAGTGGCCCCAGCCCCATGCGGCCTTGAGCATCCTGTAACCTCAGTTTCTTCATCTTCCAATGGATATTGCAACTCCTGGCCACAGGACGGTTGTTAGGAATACATAAAACAATGTCAGAAGAGAGCAGAGAACACTGTAAGCTCTTACAGGTGTTTGCTGGGCCTTGGTGCCACCACCAAGTGTCGCAGTTGTGCTCCAAACTGATCATCAGCTGGGCAGGCCGGATGTGGCTGGGGATGGGGACCCAGGCTTCATCCTCTTTGCTGCCTGTACCTCTGCCCAGTTGCTGTCCTCAGAACCTAGGGGAAGGGCCCGACAGGGGCACCTGCTCTTGATGGTAACAGCAAGACTACTTCTCCTTCACTTGTTCCTATTTTTCAGGTGGCCAAAGCTGGAAGGGCCCCTAGATACTACAGGCATCTGGTACCAATGGACTCATGTTCACAGAGGAATCGGAAGGCTGGGAAAGCCCACATGGACCGTGCAGTTTCCATTAATACTCCTTCAGAGACAGCCCGACCACTTCCTCTCAGATGGACACCTAGTCCACATCATTCCTGCAGCGGAGACAGAGGCACAAGGAAATCTGAATTCTGATTACATCCCGTAGAACTGGTCAGAGATAGGGATGCCCAGGAAGGTGCGTATATTGGGTTTATGTTTTTAAAAAACCAACTAATAAACAATTCCTCTTTTTCTTCATGTCCTTCCCCAGATACACCGAGAACCCAGCAGCTACACCATGGGTTAGATGCATTTCCTGGCAGAAGTCCACGAGGCAGCTGATTTGCTCCTTGCTTTCCAGCAGATGCAGTGTAACACCGTGATAATGCTAACCACAGCGATGCGTGATTCAGACTCAGGAAAGTCTTGACGCTGCTGAAGCAATTCAAGGAGAAAGGTGGGGCGGTCTCACTCACTCTGAGTCCCAGAGACAGACCCCGCCAGGGCTTCCCCCACAACTGTCTGAGACCATCCTTCCTTTCTGAATGCAACCCAAGTTGTTTCTTAATTTTTTCCCCTTTTGTCTAGATCTCACTGGAGGCAGACAGCTGGTTCCAGCTCCCTTAGAAGGACTTTAAAATACTCCAAAGCTATGGCAAATGTCACTCCTCAGGTATCTACAATCCCAAGGAGACTCTGCTTGTGTAGATGTGCCTACGTGAAAGGATCAGCATTTGGTTAGAGATGAGGCCTGTTTCTAAATGTAAGTTAATACTGAGAAAGAAGGTGAATTCTAATACAAAACACTCCTTCAACTCAACCTGACTGTGAAACCTGTGAAACCTGACCCTTTACTAGTGGAACCAAAAAGATTCTATTTGAAATAATATCTTCTTTCATGATAATAGTGAAGGTGAACATTTATTAATAGGTGTCTAATGGCTAACATTTAAAGGTATTTACTGCATGTCAAGAACTACACTTTATGAAGATCAGTTTCTCTCACTCAGAATAACCTAGGAAGTAGGTGCTATTTAATTTTATGAAGGTGAAAACTGGGAAACATTGTAAGGGGAAGAGCTGGAATTTAAAATCAGGTGTCTGACTTCAGACCACTCCCTTCATTACAAGACTCTTCCGCTTTCTCTTTTATCAGCTGCTAAATAGTAAAAAGTTGGAGGTCCCAACAAGGAATATAAGCAAAAGTTCTGAAAAGGAAGGAAAAAAGTCTGGCTAATGGGCTCTGCCTTCACCATGTCAACTGGTTAGATGGTCCATTTGGCCAGCTCTCCCCTCCCCAGCACCCGTCCTCTCCATCCTTCTCCCCACCCCCTGCCTCCCGCCACTGCCCCTTCTGCTTTGTCCTGGGAAAAGGGTCCCCTTTATTAATGCCATTCCTGGAGATGTGTTTACACAGGGCAGGAAACTTAATATCAACATTCCCCACAGGAGAGTGTCCTGTCACTTCTGTGAAGCACTTCAGGCCAGCACAGACCAGCCTCCCGAATCAACAGGCACTTACGACCTTTAAACAGACTCTGATGGGAGAGTTTGTTTCTACAGAGAATCTTTGAGTTCCTAAGCCCGTTTGTTATGACGAGTTGAGAGGCTGTTGGGCAGACCCAAAACTCCCTCCGGTGCCTCAAGAGGCTCTCTAAGACGGATCTCAGGGAGTCCCTGCAAAGTGGGGAGGAGAGAAACCAGTGGATTTAGACACTCAATGGGTGGGAAGGGATAAACTGATGAGTGAAATTCTGCAAGTCTCTATAAACCAGCAGAGAAAGATCACAATGGATCTGGCTCCAGGTTCAGAATATTGGTAGAACGTAAAGACCCCGAGGGGCCTTAGGAGGCCCAAGGGGCATGCACCTTCAGGGCCCAGACAGCGCAACATCCAGGAATAAGGCCAGGTGGCTTTTACAAGGTGAAACATGAGGACACCCAGTGATCCATTTTCTCAGCTTCCTTGCTGGGCTCCTCCTGCTCAGCATCTTGGTTATCGCTTTGCAGGGCTCCTCCGCCCCATGTCAGCCTCTACCCTGGGGGCTCTCTCCTGTTTTCAAGCGATGGCTTCAAACAGAATGATGAGCCTCCTGGGCACAGACACCTGAATGTCCCTTCCCCATGCCTTGGACCCACCATATCCAAAATGTTGGTCCCACCTCTGCGTGTCCTGTTTCCTTGTTTTTACCTTTGAGAATATGAGAAGGGAGCCCCCAAAAGCCTGAATTATCTTTTGGAGGGCAAGCCCCTTGTGGTACAGGCCTCTCCCCACTAGGGAAGTGTTCTAGAAACCCGTCTGTATCAGTGTACCAGCTGGCGTTGTTGGGAAAGGCTGCATTGCGCTTCGGTGAATTTTTTTGAAGACTTTTTCAATACATTTATCCATTTCATGATGGGTGATTTATGAGTGCGTCTGTCCACATTGAGCTGAGTGTTCGGCACTTTTTGGCCAAAAATGGTATGACCCCCATGACCCACCCTCCCTGTTTACCTGATCTCTCCCCAAGTGACGTTTTTTGTTTCTCCAGATGAAAAAAGTAGTCAAAGGAAATGTTTTGCCCATGTGGAAGAGGTGAAACAAAAAATGTCAGAAGCACTAAAAGGCATCAAAATCAACAAGTTCAAAAATTGTTTTGAGCAGTGGAAAAATCTCAATAGGTATATTGCATCAAGTGGAGAATACTTTGAAGGTGACTGAAGTTTAAACATGTAAGAATAAATACACAATTTTTAATAAATAAATTCCAGTTTTGGGGGGGCTCCCCCTCATACCATTAGAGGTTTCTATGCTTTTCTCTGTCTTCTTGGCCTTCCAGGTTTTGGCTGCCTTCGCATGATTCTACCCACCTCTGCACTAGAGCCCTCCAAGATCCCTCTCCCTGTAAAACTGACCATGGATGGGGACATGCCCATCCCTGGTCACTATCTCAGTAGGGCCAGAATGCAGTATGAACATGGAGCCGCAGGGGTTGCATACTTAATGATGAGTTCCAGACTTTGTGTTTTCAGAAAATAAACATTTATTGTATATTTACGATGAAATTGTATCACAGACCCCAGTATAAATGAGGTATAATTCTTGCCCTGGAAACACTTCTATAGTCTAGGGGAACTATAATGCAAACAAGGAGAGCAGCATAAGGTACAACAAGACCGGCCATGTGGAATCTCAGGAATTCGGCCTGGTGCCTTGTCAGAGGCAGCCAGGTGTCCACAGAGAGATTTCCAACGCAGCTCTCATATGATTCATGATAAGATCCAACGCTGCTCCCTGTCTCCTGCCAAGAGGCAGCGTGATCTACTTTCTTTGATTCTTCCTTGTTTGCTTCTAGTTCTTCCAAAGTCAGATGAGTGAGAACGAGAGGTGAAAGTTGTCCGTATATAAAGCATTATGGAAGTATCAGGGTAGGAAGAAAAAACAAGACCATCAGATAGCAGATGGACTGCCAAGGTTCTGCGTCGCGATGGTTAAGTCCTGCAGCACTTCCTATGTGCCAGGGCTCCGGTGTCCGTGCTGCTCAACACCATGATCACGGACAACAGCAAGTCTCCCTCTCTAGTCAACAACTAGACCTAGATGCTCAAGCTATCCTGGTCTTGCCACCAAAGACCAGGACTCACCGAGCCTATGTGGTAAAACATAAGGGACTACCCCAAAATACAGTAGAATGTGTTCTTCTTTCCACAGGAAAGAAGTCAAATAAGAGCCTCCCAGTTCCTGCATGGTCCCTCCCTGGAAGTGCCACTTATTTCCTAGGCTGTCCCAGCAATCAGTGGCTGCCAGGCAGAAGGGGGAAGTGATTAATCAGACTCCCCAGCCCTCGGGCAATGGAGGAGGCTTAAAAGGAAATGTGGGGTGAGAAATTCTACTCAACAATCCACCCAACTCTCTATTCGAAATTTCCTCCAGACTTTTTCAGTCCAGCAAATTAAGATACTGGCAGGGAAAGGGGATGAGTTCCTGATGGGGAAGTGGAATCCCAAAGAAGTGAAGAAATGATATAGGCCTGGTCCACATGACTGGTCAGTGGTGTGAGGCCTCAAACCCAGGATTCCTGCCTTGATCCCGTGTCCCATTTGCTACCAAGTATCCCCTCTTCCTCACCCCCACAACCCATAAGGAGATCATCAGCTAAGCAGGAGGGCCACATAGTCTAAGGATTCTCTAGGATAACATGGAAGAAGAGCTTAGAATCCAAAAGACATGAAGCAAACTCCAATGCCATCTCTGGGTGGGCAAGTTCAGGATGACCTGTTCCCCAGGCCACCTAAACTGGGGGCGGGTGGGGTTGGTGAGGGGTGCATGGAAGTTGTCTTACACATACTGCCCACCACTCTTTCTCCTCAAACTATGGCCAAGGGGCTCATGAGAAAGAAAATGACCACTGTCTTCACCTAGGCCCTTCCTTAGCCAGTTTGGCCGGATGATTTCCTCTTGACTTTTCTCCCATGTCCGCTGTCATTACTCACTCATTATCTAGGCTAAAGAATGCTGCTGACAGCCTCTCACTGAACCACCTGCCTTTTGTCTCCATGCCAGCCATTCCTGCCCCTCACACCCTGAGTGCTTGTGTTCCCCATCTACTGATTCCATCACATTTGCCTTCTAGGCATAAGGCTCCAAACTCCTCTGCCTGATTTTCAGAGCCCTCCATATCTGGTCCCAACTGTGTCAACCTTGCCAGTCGGTGAAGGGGAGGGAGCCAAGCTGCTGGAGTGCTGGGGAAAAGTCCACGACACAGTGGCCATCTGGGGTGGAGCACTGCATGGAGAGGCTGGAAGCAGAGGGGGTCCACTGTGAGCAACCCAGTGCACGGAGATGAAGAGGAGCGCAAAGCCAAGAGCTAGAACCACTGGAGGTGGACCCAAAGTCAAAGGCAAGGGATGACTGAAACTGACAAGAGCGGGTCCAATAATCAACGGCCCGTAAAAGTGTCGATACTGCTTTTATGAGACTCTACGGGTGCTATGGCATAAAGAAAATGAGGAATGAGGTTGATGCTGTTGAGAATGGGAGTCTTGGTGTGGATGACAAGATTTATAGATGTAAAGAAGCAAGAAAGATGTAAAATGGTGAAGCTGCCATGGAAAACAGTATGGGGGTTACTCAAAACCACACAGATTTACCAAACAATCTGGCAATTCTGCTTCTGGATAAATACCCAAAAGAACGGAAAGCAATGGCCTGGGTGGGAGCTCAGTTGGTTAGAGTGTCGTCCAATGTGCTGAGGTTGTGGGTTCGATCCCTAGTCAGGGCACATACAAGAAATAAATCAATGAAGGTGTAAATGGGTTGGAACAACAATGATATTTTTCTTTCTCTCTCTCCATTTCTCTTTCTAAAATCAATAAATGTATATATATGTACACACACACACACACATATATATATTTAAGAACTGAAAGCAGACATTCAAACAGATGTTTGCAGACCCATGTCAAACAATAGCATGTGGACTGAAAAAGGGATTCTACAGAAAGTGACCTCACAAGGTGATCCGACCATAAATTCCTCAGTGGGCAGGTCATGGCAGGTGATGATGCTTCAGGCACATAACTTCTTAAGTAAATGATCCACCTTTGCCTGAAGCAAGCCCGGTCCATTCCCTCTGTACACCTAGGTTAACGCACTTTTGAAATGCCTCTTTTTGGACTCCTTAAAAGGGAAACCATCCTCAAGAGAACAAGCACGTATCTCATTAACTCTCCTGTAATACCATTCCAGCCCAGCTGTCTCCCACCTTCACGTAATCTTCCTTCCGTTCCTTCCCTAGTTCCAAATGCATAAAAGAAGCTGCAAACTGTCATTTTGGGAAGCATTTTTCTCAGATGGTCAAAATCTTACTTCCAGGCGTAGTCTCTATTTGACTCAGATAAATTTTTATTAAGATTTTCTACAGGTTTGAATGTTCTTACACCAACAAGCATGATTCACAACAGCTAGAAAGCAGAAGTAACCCAGATGAATGGACAAAATGTGGCAGAGACATACAATGGAATGTTACTTGGCCTTTAAGAGGAAGACAATTCTGACACCGGCTACAACATGGATAAAAATTGAAGTGAGGTGTTATGCTAGGTGAAATGTTCCAGACACAAAAGGACAAATCCTGTGTAATTCCACTTGCATGGAGAATTCCGAGTAGTCACATTCATAGAGGCAGAAAGGAGAGCAGTGGTTTTTCAGGGGCGGGACAGAGGGGAAATAGAGAGAGTTTCACTTTGGGAAGGTGAAAAAGTTCCAGGGATGAGTGGGGGTGATGGCTACACAACAACGTAGATGCACTTACCATCACTGAAATGTGTACTTAAAAATGTCTAAAATGGTCAATTTTATGTCATGTGTATTTTACCAGTTTTTTACAAAAGATGCATAGTAGCAAGCAACAGACTTTTGCACCTAAATTTGAATTGAAAGTATCAGTATGGACACATGATATAGTTTATCTTATCTTTGGGTGGGGTGGGGAAAGTGTTTCCTAACTCCCTGTACCGAATGACTAACCCAAGAGCGAAAGGGGCGTCCCAACACTATTCCTCACTGAGAGGAGGCAGGGCTCGTTGAAGAAACGGCCAACTCCAGGTCAGGGAGGGCAAAATGCATAAGAAGAGCCTGGCACATTTTGTAGTATGGAAAACAGGAAAAGACCAAACTAAGATTTTGTCCAAAAAATTTTTCAGCCAATTTGAACAAATTCCCACTGTCAAAGGTGGAACAATCCGAGCATCCATTAGGATAATAACTACATGGGTCAAAACACATCCATGAATTCCTAATGGTACTAAAAAATCGCTTCATTGGTAATTTCTGAAGAATGGTAAGGGAACTAATTCATTATTTTGAACACTGAAAAATAAAGCAAAATAAGCAAGCATTTTTCCTGTTTTTCGTACACAAGCTGGGTCCCAGAATAACCTAACATTTGATAAACTAATTTTTTAATTGTTATAACTGTGTTCTAGCTAATAAATGAAGAAGAAAGGAGAGCATTCGAATGTCACCATTGCAAGCTCTAATGAAGTTGCAGATCTAGGCAGGGACCATCAAAGACTGCGGAATGTGACCAAGCCTATTTTTTCAGTCTCAGACTTACATGAAATCAGGGGACAGAGGAACATGCTCCATGCCCTGAAGGGAACACGACGAACCAAGCCCAGGCTGTAGGGAGCTCTACAGGAAAAGCCTGCTGTCTTCACTAAATGTGGGGAAAGAGAAAGAAGAAGCGGGGAAAGGGGCACCTGGCGATTAAAAGAAATTTATAAGGCAACTTATGGACCTTATGTAGATTCTGATTTGAATGAACTGTTAAAGAAAGTTAGATAAAC
>PVKM010011395.1:13212-33417 GCA_004027735.1 Carollia perspicillata
TGGATGAAACACAGCTGGTAATGATGTGATATTTGTCAAAGCTGGAGGATGAATAGTCACTCTCTGATG
This sequence comes from Carollia perspicillata, assembly GCA_004027735.1. Taxonomy (NCBI): domain Eukaryota; kingdom Metazoa; phylum Chordata; class Mammalia; order Chiroptera; family Phyllostomidae; genus Carollia; species Carollia perspicillata. The sequence goes on from PVKM010011395.1 coordinate 13,282, forward strand.
TTTGAAGTTTAACATATTTTAAAAAAATTTTAAGGCAAGAATTGAACTTAAAATCTTCTCTTTACCTCCAAACCTCCTGATGCTTTGGTCCATCCTACGGAGTCTAGTGATGCTTAGCTGCATACACAGCTTTTTTCTCTGTAATTATCTATGTTCCTGTTCAAGGCCACCCCCACCCCCTACCTCACTTTACGAACTGTGCAAAAGAAGACGGGGTTACAAGAGCGTGGGACCCCCTCTCCGAGATCAGATTAGCCTCACCCCTCTTCTTTCCCAGGGCGGGGAAGGTGGGATCTGGCTTGGGAATTGGACTAGGCCTAGATTTTTGCCCCTTCCTTCTATCTCAGCGTGGACATAAACCATGCCATCGTACTGTGTCCTATTGCTACGGCACATACACATGAACTCCAAAACACCCTCATAGCACGCCACTGTCTTTCCGTCAGAGTTCTTTCTCTAACTGGCGATGGTGCAGAAATGCAGAGGGGAGGCAGTCATCGTCTCGCAAGAGTGAGGCGAACAAACAAAATAAAACTGGGAGCCACTATTTGTAGCCTGTCTGCACTGTAATCAAAGTTACATCCTGAATGCTCCTCCTGCCACTCCACCCCTCCCCTTTGAAGTCTTCTGGCACAGAGGCCAAGTCCAAAGTCTTCAGATGCCTCTGCTTGCTTTCCAGACTGATGTCCTCTCGACATACACTGTGGGCTAACTAGACTCAAGAGACATCCTCGCCTTGGAATGTCCTTCCCTCCGTGCAGCAAACTTCTAATGGTCTCTTAGGACTCAACGCAGGAGTCCCCTCCTGTGCAGGACTCCTGGTCTGAATTTCCGGTTACAAGGCCAGTTTAAGAATCCTTGAGGCTCCAGAGGAACCCAGATTGGGCCCACTATAGCTCTCCATATGCCGCCTGAGCCTGCATGTTCACTTTTTATCTCCCCACCAGACTGCGAGCTGCTGGCACGCAGAGACCATCGTGTTCATTTTTCAGCTCCAAAGCCTAACAAGTGCCCTGCTCCCAGGAAGAAGGCAGAAATATCTGTTGGCTACTTGACTGACGAAGCCAATGTGTCTGAGACTGGTGTGTGTAACAGCTCTGCCTTCTACGGACCTCTGCTGCCTGCCATGACCGCAGACACTGATCGGGCTTAGTAATAGAAAAGCAAAGGAACAATACACTGAGACCTACTCTGAGGCCACTTAACCCATGGTTTCCCAAAGTTATTTTTACATTTGGGTATCCAAGCATTTTGTTATGCATAAGACAAAATAAAACAGAACCATCAAACCCAAAATTTCACAGATACTGTTGCTTAAAACAAGGCAGGTTGCCTTGGAAACCAACTTTACACAGAGTACATGAATGTGAGTTTGATGCAAGCTCATGAAGGTTGTGTTACTATGGTAGCTTTGGTATGAGGAAGGACAGCCAGCATCAACCATTATCATGGGGGATGCAGTAAGACCCTGGATTTTTAGCATGTCTGCTCCTGGCCTGATTTATTAACTTCATAAATGCAGATACTCAAGCTAAGAGAGACTTAGTAAGTAGTCCAAAGTCTTCCAGCATGAAAAATGAGAGCATACGACATGGTTCCTGGGGCCCTTGGTGATAGACTGATGTGGTTTCACCCCACTTATTTCCCCTAAAACACGGGTTGGAAGATGCTGCTCCCATTTCCCAAAAAATCAGAGCTTCACAAATCAATACACCTTGTAACGGGTTGCTCACCTCACTTCAGAAGGCAACCACTGAGGACTAATAAATAGGCTCAAGCTTTAAAGTGGCTCTCCATAATATACTGTAAAATTGAAAAAAAAAAAAAACAACATTTTTATACACGACAATTTTGTTTGATTGGCTATTTATTATGGACAGTTCCTTCAATCAATTTTGCTCTATTTAAGGGATCATCTTCAGGACAGATTTAGTCACTAGCCTTATTAAAACTTTCTTCAATGATAAAATAACTAAACAGTAACTTTTATGGTTGCTTAAATGTATAGATACACACATGCCTGTATATGAATGGTAACTAAAAAGTCAAAGATTAATACCTAACAGTGGTTATCTTTGGATGGTAAGATTACCGAATATTTGTGCATTGGTTTATATGAGGTTTTCATTTTTCCATGGGAAACATACATCGAGTTTAATAAAAGAAGAATAATTAAGTTTTTCTGATACTATTGTGGGAAAAACATTCTTCTAAAGCCATCTTTGACCTGGAAAACATTCTCTTTTTTCACATATGCAGTATTTTCCTATTAAGTGTGCACTCCATGAGAACCACATTCTTTCTTTAGGGTCAAGTTAAGTTCTCTCCATATGCTAGGGAAAGGTTTTATTTGTTGTTTGTTTTCCCCGCCTACCCAATTTTGAGGGGTAACCTGTATTAGTGCCTCTCTTTACATGGTTTGATTTATGGTCTTGGAAGTCAGGTCATTCTTTGCTAGGTCGAAGAAAAAAAGAAAAAAGAAAAAAAAAGGTTTCCCCACCTAATACCTGATAAAATATCTGAAAAGGTCACCGCAGACCTTGACAGAAGCACATACAATTTCAACACAATCTGATAAAACAACAAGTAGAAAACTTTTATCAGAAGAAAATGTAACTTGCCATTTCCCAGCTTGGTTGACTGAGCTTTTTAATCTGAAATGACAGACACCATAAGATAGGAAAAACTGCAGATAAGAAACCAGATTGAGTTGTCTTGAATCAGATCCGATTGTCTGCCCTGGTTCAAACTCCCACACCTGCCTGAATGGGTCAATGAGAGTCTCTTGGCATGGTCCCCGAGGGGTTTAGAAACATTACAAAAGTGGTGAACTTTGAGACTTCAGCGTTTATTCTGCGATTATAATTAACCTGCTCACCAGCTGCTATCGATCAATTCTGAATTGAGGTGATAAAGTTTGACTGGATTGCTAGAAGTAAAAATGAAGATTTAAACTGGGAAGGAAAAAGATTTTAAAAAATCGTTTAAGGACCGACTTCAATTTTAAAAAGCAAAGTTGGACCTGCAATTGGTTTGATAATCTTCAAAAACTTCCCACCAAATTCTGGTAGTGACTCCTTGATTTCTCCTCCTCCAAAATGAAGGCTATCTGTGATTATTCAACACAGAGTGACAGACTCACATTCCACACTTGCAGAGGCTTCTCAATGACTTTAAACGCACGGAATGGCTCTTACCTGCCCCGATTATAGTCTTCCTTTGGGGAAAAAGAAGATATTTAAAGACATGAAGTCAATTTTGGGGACTCTGCAAAATGCTGAAGGCCAGAAGAACAAATTCCCTTCATTCAGATAAGAGGCTTGAATATCCTGGTTCAATTCTGATTACAGAGCAGTAATAGATAAAACCATAGGCCCCCTGCCAGAAACGAGCAAGTTTCCACTGATGGCTTCTGTGTTCAGTTCTGGCCAATGCCATGGGGGGCTCTTCTGGCTTGAGGTTTTATTCGGTTTCTTGATCCATGCCCCTACTCTCATCTTCATTAAAAACATAATTACTAGGCCATGGCCAGGTAGCTCAGATGGTTAGAGCATCATCCCAGTACTCTAAGGTTGTGGGTTCAACCCCAGTAAGGACACATACAAGAATCAACCAATGAATGCATAAATAAGTGGAACAACAAATCGATGTCTCTCTCTCTCTCTCCTCTCTCTTTAAAAATCAATAATAAAAATATTTTTTAAAAACCATAATTACGGTGCTTTTCTCCTCTCCTTTCTCTGCTGCTCCCACAGATACCTTTCAAGCTTCAGAGAAAGGAGAATACAGAGAAGGTGATTCTCATTGTCTTTTAGGAAAGGAGTTTAAGAGAGAACCACATGGTATTGCTCTTATGCAGCCACATGTACTCCCAACACCGCTCCCCAGTGAGAATCCTCTAGCATGGAGGGTCTGAATTCTGGGAAATCTCTCTTTCATTCTGTGCACACCAGAATCAGGAAGCTGAAAAGGAAGCTTGTGCAAAACAGGGATTCCTGACATTGCAAATTCTGCAGTGTCAGAGTGGGATGGAAGACCCTGCACCTGCAGAGACTTTGGCGGGAAGGAAGGAAAACACAGAAGAGAGACTAGAGTGGGGTGGGGGGACAGGTGGAGAGCCAAGTAACAGAAAACCCTAAAGCTTAATTGAGTCCTTCCATCACTACACACCTTCTGCTTCTTCAGGGATAAATGCGAATGGAAAGTGTGGTAAGTGGGGGAAACCATGGTCCTGGAAGTTGGACTTACCCTGGTTCTAAGCCAGAGTTGCTGTGTCCTACCAGTAAAAACTGGGGCAGATGACTTAACCTGGGGCAGATGACTTAACCAATCTTTCCTTCTTTCTTTTCTTTCTCTCCTTTCTTCCTTTCTTTCTAGAGAGAAACATCAATTTGCTGTCCCACTTATTTGTACATTCACTGCTTGATTCTTTTATGTGCCCTGACTGGGGATGGAACCGCAGCCTTGGCTTACGGCAATGATGCTCTGACCAACTGAGCTCCCTGGCCAGAGCACTTAATCTGAGCATCACTTTCCTCTCCTGCAAAATCAAGATAATATGTACCTCTCAAGAAGGACTTAAAAGTCCCTGACAACTTCCTCACTGATCCTTAATAAAAGATCCAACCTCCTATATATAAATTGCACATATATAATGCAAAATACAAGCATATATGTAGTGCAGCATATAGGCTATTGTCTCTAAAAAACTATTAGCTAGTTTCCAGGCCTTAATGTACCCAAACTTGTACAAATTTTGTATAACTTAAAACAGATCAGAGGTTATTCCTAATATAACCCCACTCATATTCTCTTTCCTACCTTCTTTAGAAGGAGACAAAGAAGTAGCTCTATAGATAGCCAATAAAACGTTTAAATAATTCTTCATGGACTGTGTAACATGAGACCAAAGTCAATATAACAGAGACACCCATGCAAACCATGAGAGAGAGAGCTTTATCCCCTGCACCTTATTCAAAATGTGCAGGCTAGGCACCAGCAGACAAATACTTTTAGATGTCAAAAAGCCCCCTTCAAGTTCTTACAGCAGCAGCAGCAGCATCAGTAGCAGCATCCTCGGGTCTGCAAGAATTGCCCTCTTCTGGAGCAAGGCAAGGATAAAACCAGTGATCCTGCCTCTTTCCTCTGCAGACAGAAACAGCAACACTTGCAACTGGCTTCAGCTCTAAACTGCATACAACTCAATTTCTTCAGAGAACAGGCTGAAAAGAACTGGCTAATATACTACCTTGCCCTGGAGAGAAGGTACTTTGTTTTCTAACACAGTTCCATCACTGCCCTACGTTAGTGGTTTCCAGGATGCAGCTCCAATGTAACCCAAGAGAGAATCGCTCATACCTGGGAATGTGCCCACGAGGGAGCCACGTCAGCGTGGGGGTGACCTGACAACTGCTGACTGAGACCTACTACCAAAGACATTATTGAGAGTAGGGTAAGGGTTTTTGTAACCTCGGAAGGCAACCTGTTGTGTAAGCAAAAATCAAAAGCCAAATTCAATAAATATTTGTTTTAAAGTACTTTTGCCATGCATCCATAAACTAAATATAGAACCCTGTTCTTAAAAAATGAGAGAGAAAGAGAGACTTTAAGGAAGTTAATTCATGAACATTGTGTGTATCTTTAAAAATTAATTGGTTTAATTTTTTAATTGGTAATATAGTCACATGGTTCAAAATTCCGAAGGTTCCCAGAAGCATTATTCACAAGAGGTGGAAACAATTCAAATGTCCAGGATAGATGAATGGATATACAAAATGTGATATTCAGCATTAAAAAGGAAGTTTTCACACATGCCACAACATAATTGAACCTGAGGATATTATGCTCAGTGAAATAAGCCAGTGTAAGGCAAATACTATATGATTTCAATTTTACGAAGTTCCCAGAGTCGCCAGATTCATAGAGACAGAAAGTAGGATGTGGTTGCCAGGACTCAGGCAGAGGGCGAATGGCGAGATGTGCAACGGTCACAGAGGTTCAGTTTTGCAAGAGGAAAAATTCTGAAAATCTATTTCACAACGACGTGAATATACTTAACACTACTGAGCTATACATTTTAAAATGCTTTTGGGGTAAAAGAAAATAAAGCTTAAGTTTAACCTCCCTATATTTTAAATGTATTTCCATGTTATTTAAGGAATTAATAAAGAAGCACAAACATTAAAATGGTTAAGGTGTTTGAAATTTTCAAAAGGCTCCACGGCATATATGGTGAAAACCCACTTCCACCTTTACCCCTCACTGACCCTGTTTACAGGTTACAAACTCCCCGTGAGTACTGTCTCCAGAGACAAAGTAAGTATTTTCAAAGGCATATAATCTTTTCTTCTTCTTCTTTTATTTTTTCACACAAATATCACGCCACACGTACATCCTGCACTTACAATGTCTTGAAGAGGACTCCAAGCCATTGCATAATAAACTTTTAATTCTGTATGCTTTCATGATATCCTATGGTTTGCATGTTCTATATGTATACAAACAGCTCCTAATAATGCACATTTGGGTTATTTCCAATTTTGCTCATGCGCAGAGTACTGCCACAAATACGTACCAGTTTATTTATAGAATAAATTCTTAGAAGTTGGGTTTCTGGATCAATGTTATCTACTCTGTAATTTGCTGCTTTCACCCAGGGCTCTCCATAAAGGTTGTACCGATTTACGCTCCCACCCACAGGTATTGAGTTCCTGTTTCCCCACCCCTCAGAGTATGTTTGTTTTCTTAGCTAACTTAAGTTTTTTTTAAAAAATGGGGAGAAATTCAGAAGAAAGTGTTATCTAAAACTGTCTCCTGTGCATGCATCATTCCACCTGAGTGCTTAGAAAGAGACTAGCAAATGTGGCCTGACCTTTTGATGGGACACAATTGGGCAGGTGACAAGTCTCACTAGAAGCAGCGACACACCCCTGGCCACCCCCACACACCTTTTCCATGTAATTGGTTCTTAGCTGAGTACCACAGACCTGCCCAACTCTCTGGCTGACCTGCTCAGGGTGGTAACCGGAAAGTCAAACAACTTTGGTTTTCTCAAAGACTGACAAATCATTCTCTAGTCAAACATGCTACTTAAGGCTTGATCTAAAAAAAAAAAAAAGTTGATTTCACAAAGTTCCCTTTACAAACGAACCAGCTCTGAAATCAACTTGCCTCATTGATAAGTAGCCCCCAAGAGATTCAGAAAACATTTCAGAATTTTCCTCCAACCTACACCATAAACAAACTCAGAATTCCACGAAAGAGGCAAAGCTTTTAAAGAAACCATCTGGGTGATACCAAGTGATACACATGTATTTTAACCAATCCTTAAAATGATTCAGTAATTTTCAGATCCTTTGAAAATAATATAACTGCTTATTTCTCTATTACACAAAAGGACTGTTATTTTATAATAGGACATATTTTCACAGTTTTCCAGTAATATCTACCACAACACCATTTCCTTCAAGGAATATTTACATATAATTTTTAAATTTAATTTAATCTTTATTGTATTTCTTACATTACCTTTTAGTCTCCTTAGACCCCCCTCTTCCCATACATATAGTTTCTACTGTCTCCTTTTCAGTCTTAAGTATTTACTAGCATTAATTGCTACAGAAATCAACTTTATTGTGGTGTAATGTACATGCAGTAAAACACTCCTGCTTTAACAGTACATTTCTATCAGTTTCGACAAATTGCTCTACCTGCATAACCACTGTGATCGGATTCTTGAAAAAGAGACCGACACATTATCCCACTGTATCTATTTCACATGAACACAAACACAGACCTGAGCCCTTGAAACGTAAGAATTCTTTGCACAGCTCCACTGGCAGATGGCAACACAGTCTCTCCTTAAGCGCTTTCAGTGCCCAGGGGTTTATTATTAAGACAAGCCGTATTCTGTATTCCATTTCAACAACTATAGTCAAGTGTGAGAAAGTGTTCTTCTCAAACCTAACACCTGCTCACCTGGAGCAACACAGAGTTAAAAGGCCATAGACTTTTGCCTTTCAGATACCTGTACACAGTCACTCTTACCCTCTCTCATCCGACGCATGACTTCTCCGATCTAAACAGTTCCAGTGGTTTCCCCAAGTTCCCAGAACCTGCTCCCACCCTGCCCTCTGTTCCCTGTGGCTCTCCAGTGGGCCTTCTAAGCAGCCATTGTGTGCGGTTTGACCTGGGCAGAGCACTGAGGCAATTGCCTCCTGGATCTCTACTCAAATATTTGCCAAGTGCCCAACATAAATATGAGTAAGGCTCTGTACCTGCCCTCAGTAAGGTCACATAATTCCATTAATGCAGCCTAATTGATGATTTCGACTGTTGTTTTAGGGTCAGGGCACATGCTGAACTTGGAATGAATTAAAAGTTCATGTACACTGTAGCCAAGGTGGAATAATTCCTTCCACCCTCAGTGCAGGGCTTTACAGAGATCCCTGTTAGCTTTTATTACTTTGATTTTTGCCTTATTCAAAAGAACCAACATAGCCCTGGCTGGTGTGGCCCAGTGGATTGAGTGCCGGCCTATAAACCAAAGGGCTGCTGGTTTGACGCCTAGGTTGCGGGCCAGGTCCCCACCTGTGGGCACACAAGAGGCAACCACACATTGATGTTTCTCTCTCTCTCTTTCTCCTTCCCTTTCCCCTCTCTAAAAATAAATAAATAAAATGTTCAAAAAAAACGACATAAGAACTCTGGCAAGATATTAACTATTGTTAATACTAAAATGATTAATACTTCATAGAAAAATGGTGTTCTCTTATTTCTTCTCATTGAAATTCCAAACACTTTTTGTGTGAAGGGTGAGCTAGTCTGTGTGGTTTTACCTATGGTGATAAATATATTATTTATGCAAAAGTCAAGTGGTTTTGTATCATTTCATGGTACTACCCAGGGTGGTGGTAAACAAGGGAATAACTGATCTTTTTCTTTTTAAATTGCACATGCTTTTCCTGGCAAACTCCTACTCATCCTTCAAGGCCAAATGCAGATGGCATCACTTAGGTGAAGACTTCCAGGAAGGGAAGAACAACTCGTCTTCGCCACTTTGCTCTGACTTCATTACTGTAGCTCACTGCTGGGTCGTGTGCCCATATTCCTATCTGTGCGGGGTGACCAACCATCCCCTTTATTAGGGACTGTCCTAGGTTTAGCACTAAAATTCCCAAGTCCTGGAAAACCCCATCAGTCCTGAGCAAATCAGAAAAATCGGTCACTCCACATGATAGTATGTGACTGTTTAATAAAGTAGCCATCATTTATGAGGGGGCAAAGCCAAATACTTCATCACCTTATTTTTCTAGTTTAAGACAACACAAAAAGTAGTCATCATTATCCATTTCTAAAGAAAAAGAGACAGAGACAGAGAGAGGTAAATAACTTGCCCAAGCAAGACCACGGAGGCACTTAAATTGAATCTAGGTTTGCCTGAGGATACCGCCACACCGAATTCCCATTTTTAGGGCCTGAGGGCAACTCTGCACAGCAAGCTCTCAATAAACATCCCAGAATCAGTAATTCTTGCTCATCTTCCTTCTATCACAAACTGTCAACTAATATGCCAGGGCTGCTCCTCAAGAAAGCTACCAGGCATTTTCAGGAGGGCCCATGTGAGAGGATGAATATATAAAAACCCATTTACAGACACTGTTTTTAACGTTGCTTGCCACCTCAAGATGTGAATGCCAACAAATTCAACCTCACAAAGATAACATGGAACCTTTCAAGACTGGCCCATCCAAAACACTGTGTGATGGGCAGAAGGGGAACTCCAGCTGTCAGGCCAGGCCCAAGGGCTGTGCTCAGGTGGGACACCGCCACAGTTCTTGGCTAGAAAGTGATCCTTGGAGGTGCACGTGCCATCTGCTGATCCTAGAATTTGGGGACATTACTTATTCAACGCCCTCCTGCATGGTATGGGCTACATTTCAGAATCCAAAGACTCATCCAGTATCTTTTTTTTTTTTAAACATGGTTGTGGTTGTAGCTCTGATGACCAGGAAGTATCCTCCATCTTTGGCTTTTGACCTTCCCTTTCTTTCTCCTAACCAAACACCACATTCCCTCCCCAGGGTTATAGGGATTAGAAAGCAAACTTCCCACCCCCAGTTCCAACTTAAAGAAGTGGGACTATGGGGACCTCTTTTAAAACCGAAGTTCTAGAGAGAACGCAAGAGTTCTAAGAGTGCAAGCCCACAGCGCCCGAGCCCACCCACACCCGCGCTCGAAGCTGCCGCTGCATGGAAGTGTCCAACACGCTCCCTCTCAGGTCCTCCCCAAAGGCTCCCGAGGATCCCTGCCTCCCCTGGGGCGTGCCGTCTGGCTCCCCCGCGAGGGGAAGGGGGAAACTAGGAGGCACAGGCTCAGACCCGGCGCCACTTCCACGGTTAATCAGTTTACCTGGGATGTGTATTTGGCTGAGCCCGCCTAGGGACCTTCCCCGGCCACCCAGGGTCAGAAAATAATTTAAAAGCTCTTCAAAGTCTGGACCGGTCTCTGAGCCAGCCCAAGACTGGAAACTTGGGAGGGACAGGCTTTACTCTTCAAAGTGAGAACAAATGCGAAAGGATTTAGCACTTAGTAGGTAGTCAATAAATGTTAACTTTGTTTCTCCGATCTAGGCTTCCCCTCCCCACCAAAAGCCATCGCCGTCCACACCCGATCCAGTCCTTCCGGAAATTCTACCGGACCAGAGGTGCTTTGCATGTTTAACTAGAGGTCGCCAGTTTCCTTACCCTGCCAGACCAAAGCGCCGAGGATCTCTTTCAGACTTCATTTTGTTCATGTGCAAATCGGGGCAGGGGGCACACGCCTGGCCATCTTTCCCAGGCGTGGCATTCAAATGAAATATTAAATTGTGTCCATTATTATTTCTAACCTCAGTCCCTGGTACGAGAGGAGGCTCAGCACTTGCATAAGGCGACTAAGTCTCCGTTAAGTCGAGCATTAGAACGAGGGCATCATAAATAAGCCCCTCTGAGCTTCCCAAGCTCCAGGACACCGAGCCGGCGGGCGTTAAATGCACGCCCGGGCACATCTGCCCCTGCAGACCAGCACGACGCGACGCCGGGTTTTGGCCCCAAGGCACCCGCATGGTGCCGGCCCCAGTGCAACCCACCGTCACCGCTCGTCTCTCCTTTGTTCCCGGTGTGAAATCCCCGACAGGAAAATCATCTGCCACCCCGAAGGATCCTCCAGCTGGGCGGCCAAATGGCCCAGAAGATCTTGGTTGCCAAGCCAACGTAATCGGTTCCCAGAGGAGGACTCTGAGGGAGGGCCGGGAGGAAATGGGGGCAGAAACCCAGTGATCGCCAGCGCCTCCGCCGAGGGCTCCCGTGCGGCTCCTGTCCAGTGAGCCCGTCGGCCTCCCGCTGGCGCCCAGGGAAGGGCGCTGCCCAGGCGCACCGTGGGGGCCAGCAAGCCCCGACGTCTGGGCTGCTCCGAGGGCGCAACCAGACCTGCCACCTGCAGTCTTCTCTCTTTCAGAAAAGGACCTAGAAGTCAGCCCGCCCTCACTTAACTGCATCTGGGCTCCTTGGGGCTGTGACCTTCACCGCCACCACCTCTCCGTGCCGCCCGCGTCTGCCTTCCAGTTTGCTTTCCTTGGAAAGTCACGCATACCGACCCCGCGCCCCTCCCACCCCACCTCCTCATAGCTCGTGAGAATTAAATACCCAGGACAGAGCTCTGGACAGCCTCTGCTCGGGTCCTCATCTGGCCCCGATACTCGCGCTCAGTACTCACCGAGATTGGGGTGTCGAGCGGCCGGGTTGCTGCGGCCAGGCAGGCTGTGCAGGACCGGACTGTCGAAGGGACCCGCAGAGGCGGCTGCGGCCGCGGCCCAGGATGCACCCACGTCGGCCATGTAGGCCGGGTAGGGGCTGGAGTAGGAGCCGGCGAAGCCAGCGCGCCCGTATTGCTCGCGGCCGGTGAGGCCCGCGCCTGTCGCCCCGCCGCCACTGCTGTAGGCCGCGGCTTCCCGGGCCGCGGCAGCGGCCGCAGCAGCTGCCAGGGACCCCGTGGTGCTCGGGAAGGAGAAGCGTGGCGACACCGGCGGCGGGGTGTAGGCGGCTCCCTCGGCTCCCGCCTGGCTCCAGCCTGGGCTGCTCTGCTGGGTCCCGGGCCCAGCACCCGACGGCGCGGCACCCGAGCTGCTGCCGGAGGTGGCCCCAGACGCGGCACCTCCGCCTCCACTTTGGAGGTAGGACAAGCCCAGCACGGAGGAAGGCACCCGCGGCGTGGGCACGTAGACGGGCGAGGACGCAGCGCCCGCGCTGTGCATGAAGGCGCCCGGGCCGCCCGTCTCGTAGGCCCCCGGAGGCGGGCCGTGGTTGGCGGCCATGGCCAGGCTCTGGTACATCGCCCCTGCGAGCTCTCAGCCTCTGAGTCCTCTGCCTTTCCCGTCAAGGAGCAATGCACGGAGAGAAAAAAAAAATCACAAAAACAAATAATAATGGACAGGTGAGGCACTGTCACAAAAACGAAGATCAAAAATCAAATGTTTTTTAAAATTCTTCAAAGATATATACGTATTAAATCCGTCATTGAGCAAAAGACTTGTTTCACTCGGCGAAATTCCAAATTAAATTTTTGGTTGTTCCTGGAGATGGTAGAGGAGGGGAGGATCCACTCCAACGCCTGGAGTTCCCGAGCGCCTAGAGGTGACTGAAGATCTGGGGTAGAGCGAGGGCGCAGGTGCGGGAAACGGGCCTTCGGGTCACGCCAGGAGCCGTCGCTGCTCAGTATTCAGGACACCGTGGCCTCCGGCGCAGGGCGCGGTAGGCTGGTTCCGAAGCCCGAGGGCCGGGCGGGCTCCTTTCCTCCTCGCTGCAGCTGCCGTCCTAAAGGAATGACAAAGCGGAGATAAGTTCATTCTGAGCTTCCAGAATCCACTTCCCCTATGCTTGGTTGCTTCTCCCGCGCTGCAAATGCAATCGCCACTTTCGGGCCCAGCTTTGGAAGCCACCGCGTTTGGAGGGAGGCCGCGGTCTCTGTTTTTCCGGAGGCCATGGGGTCTGGCTCACCCCTGGGGGCACCTTCTCTTGGATGTGCAGGGGCTTCCCGATTATCAAATATGGAATTACTGATTATGATCTAGGCCGACTTTTTTGTGTTGCTCATCAGGAAGGACTTTTATTGTATACTATTTTTTAAAAACATGTTATTGTCACAGTAGATTATACGTCCAAGGATTTGGGTTTCCATGGAGTGCCCGGGACCACAAAAACTCTCAAGTACCTTCTCTGAACCCCTACTCATTCCTAAGTGTACCTGGCCGTGAAAGAATTTTACATTGCCCATGGAAAACAATTACAAACTTTACAAAAACTGGCAACCTAATAAATTTTTGTTTGCAATCCTTTTCTTTTTAAACTAGAGGTGGAATCTAAATTCTATAAACATAAACAAGCAGTGTCTGCTCTATCTCAGTGAAAAGGATTGTGAAATCCTTCATCCACACACTATACCATGTGGTATATCAAATCGAATCAGGCAAATCAAATTTGACACTATATCAAATCAGACAAGATACGTGTTACTCGCAAATAGTTATTTTCAGAGATTTTAGGGAGTGGATGTTAAGACCAAGAAGGTGAGAGGAGGGTACAAGGGTACTTCACCGAACTACTTGTGGGACCATTCCAATTCATCGAGTGGGGGTTTCACATAGAACTATTGGTCCACCCAGGTCTGGAATCAGACCAATGAGACCAGCAAAGAACAGTTTGTAGGACCTGATTATATTTTTGTATGCCGTGTTTTGTTTTTACCAGACACGTCTTTTCCAGTAAAATAAGATCTGTATACTCTGGAGCACCTGCTCTGTCCCAGGCCCTTTTTTCCACAGCTCCACTCAGCGAAAGTGTCCCTCCCCATTTTACAAAAGAAGGAACTGAAGCATTGGAAAGTTTTGAAACTTGTGGAAGATCAAAGTACAATTAAAGGGGGTGGGGGAATGGAATCTGTAGGGCCTGAGGGGATTGAGGCTGTCCACTACACGCCCACTTTTCTCCTCAAGAAGAGGCAGCTACTTCTAACAGTAGTTTCTCTTTCACTGCAATAGTAGAGGTACAAAGATGTCAGCTGAACTATCTGCTAAATCCAGGTTCTGCCATTTGCTGAATGAAAGACTAAACACGTTACTTAATCTCTCTGTGCCTCCATTTCTTCATTTGCAAAAATGCAACTATTAAAGATATCTATCCGCCCTGGCTGGCATAGCTCATCGGATTGAGCTCGGGCTGCAAACCGAAGTGTGGTTGGTTTGATTCCCAGTCAGGGCACATGCCTGGGTTGCGGGGCCAGGTCTCCAGTGGAGGCCACGTGAGAGTCAACCACACATTGATGTTTCTCTCCCTCTCTTTCTCCTTCCCTTCCCCTCTCTAAAAATAAATAAATAAAATCTTTTTAAAAAAGAAATCTATCTCACAGAGTTATGGTAAGAATTATAAATCAATACATGTAAATCCACTTATAACAAGGTTTATGTAAAACTATTATAACAGGCACAAGGGAGTTCTATATAATTGTTGGCTAGTATTTACAGATTTCTAATGTACCATAAGAAAGTGCCTCATCTGTAATATGCACTATAATAAATGGTTATCTTTGTTATTGTAAAACAGCTCTGGAAATGAAATCTTTTAAATACTTTTAACCATTTTTGTAACATTGCTAATAATAAAAATATTGAAATAGCACTATGTTTTGTAGTCACACTCTGACTCCTAAATGTTTATTGTTTGCTTCCTAAACTATACAATAAATTATTGGTTGGGGGGACATTTACTTTCAGTAATAAGGTTGGTTAGAGGGTGGATACAAAAACTTTGACCTGAGATCATCAACTTTCCTCCTTTGAAAATGAAGGGAAAATACTAATACCTCATAGGAATTTCTGGGTTTCAGTAAGTAAATGCATAGGTTCACCTTAGTGAAATATTCACTGTTTAATTTAAAATTCAAATACTTGATCTATTTAATTATATTTTCTGTAATACTCAACTTTTACGGTTCTAAAACATAATGCGAGTTTTTCTTCACATAACTTCAGGAAAGGAAGATTTATAATTTTATAATCCAACTTCCAATATGCATACAAATGCTAACTTACAAGCTTTAAAATGTAAGCACTAAAAATGCCATATTTCTAACATTTGTCTGACATTCTCTGCCTTTTTAAAGGCTGGTACATTATCTCAGAGTTGGAATACTAGACAACAGGAGGTGGAGAAAATACCCTTCAATAGCTTTCCCGGGAAAAAAAAGCAAAACAAGAAATTAACTATTTTCTTAAAACGACTCTTGCTTGTTTCTGTAATTGAGCCTGGGCCAGGCGTTGGCAGAGGGAACGCAGCGAGCTCCTGAGAGTGGCAGAGTCTGGCCTCTCCATGGGGGCCTGGGCCTGCACCCCAGTTTTCCCTTTACGCCTGATCACTCATCCCAGTTCACCCCCAATTCACAGGCCGGACAGGAAATGCTTTCTATCTTCGTGACTTAGCCCACAGCCTTTTCCCCCGATCTATTTCTGAGAGCTGGAGAACCCAGAACACCAAAATGTTCGCGTCCATTTACAGGTCACTCCTGCTCTTTCGGCTCCGGTCGCATCTTCGCTCTAGGCCAGCTGCGCAGAAAACTGTCACACATGAGCGCACTCAGAAGTGTGGGGAGCATTACTCCGCCACCCACATTAAAACCATTCTGTGTTTAACAGCCTGAAACCTGCTCCCGGCTGTCCATTCCGTTTCTGAGAAACACAGGAAAGACTTCCGTGATGCGCTCCCCCAACCTTCCCGGCGGCGCGGGCCTTGTTCCCCGACTCTCCCCAGGCCTTGGGTCCCTCACCACACTCTCCGCCCCAACCGCACGTCCCCTCATTCCATCGGGGTGGTGGAAGTTCATCCCTTGGCATTCTCCTCTCCCCTGGGTGACCCCTCCACCACCACAGCCCAAAGCCAAACGACATAATATCGTGGATCCGGGCAGCACACCGTGGCCAGCAGAGGGACATCGCGGCTTTCCGCCCGGTTCCGGCCCTCAACTAGTGTCACCCAGAAGTGCTGTGGGTGGGTAGGGTTGCTTCGTGGGGGGCATTGAGGTCCCGGCAGCCCAGCCGGGAAGGCGAGGAGGCTGGTCAGAAAGGCATAGAAAGGCCAGGCGCTCAGCAGCTGTGTTCGACTGCGGAGCGCCTCCCTGGGGCCTCTGTCTCCCACAGCTACTCGGCGTCCCCGGAGTCGCCAGTGGGCGACACTCCTCCGTCTTTGCCACTCCGTGTTAGAGCTGCCATGTGGCCTGTCCCTGATCCGTTGGTCAGGGTGATTTCGCCTGGCCATCATTACCTAGGCCCTGGCCTGCGAGGCGCAAACAAGGGCTGGAGAATTTGCACAGAGGGGCGTGATTTAGAAAGTTCAAGTTCGCACCAAAAGGAACTTCGAAGATCCTTTTCGCTTCCTTCCCCCCCACCCCACTCCACAATCTTACTGTGTTTTAAAGAAGCTGCTAAGCCAGAGGTATAGCAGGCTTCGGCTAGTGTGGGGAAAGAGGAGTGACCACTGTCTCCTTTCACCTACTAGTTAACTCTTCATTCCCAGGCAAACCAGCGCGGAGGCGCTCGGAGGGTAGCGGTTGGCGGGAAAGGGTAAGGACAGGAAGAAAAAAGCTGTACCTACGGGGTCTGGACGTCCCAGGAGGGGCTGCGTGCGATCTCCTGGGCCCAGGAGTTTTGGCGGCGGCAGAGCCTCTCGCAGCCGCTGTGCCAGCCACCTCCAAGTCCCGGCGCTCGCCTCCCGGGTCCCCTCGCCCCTGCGCTCCCGCTGGCCGCTGACTGGCCTATCGGAGTCACGTGTAAAGGCGGGGGGGGGCGGGGGTGCGGCCAGGCTGCTGCAATTCCGCTGGTCGTCCCGCTGCTGCAGAGCTGTTCAAAAAACTCCCCTAGCAGGCAAAGTCCAGGCGCAGAGATCTCCTAGGAAAAGCCAAAGTGCTGCCTCCAGGTGGGGGGCTTCGCCCACTGCCCTGCGGAAGTTGATTTGGTTTGCAATTTTGCCCAGGGTCAGTTTTATTAATGAGCCCTCTCTCCAACCCCCTCGCGGCCTTACTCCCTCCTCCGCCTCTTGGCTATCTTGAGCCTTCTGTGGCCCTGACAGTGGTGGGCAAGGGGCGGGACTGAGAGAGGGGAAGGTGACCCCCGATCAGATGTAGGGCACTGGGTCACCAGGAGTGCCTGGTCTGCCAAAGGTCTCTGGAGGGTAGTGGGTAGTGGAGAACCCCCTGGCCCGGGACTCCTAGTTACGTGTAAGGAAAAATAAACCTGGGACTGGCCCCTCAAATCAGAGCTCCGAGACGTAAGCCCTCTTTTCGCTTTCCCATTAGTTTCCCAGGTTTTTAGAGCTGGCCCCAGCCCTCAATTTTATATATTTATGCAAAATGTGCACCCCCGCCTGGTGACGCTTCCCATCCTTGCGGCCTCTCCTTTCAGATCTTTCTGTTTCCAGTGCAGCCCACGGAGCCACAGCACTAATCCCAGAGACAAGGCGGGGCCTTGGGGAGTTCCTCAATCCAGCGGGACTTCTCGGCCTGTAGCCTCAGCCTCCTCCCTCTAGCAGGGGCTAGGAAGGTGGAGGGCTGGGGTTTCGAGTCGGCCTCAGTG
Source organism: Carollia perspicillata (assembly GCA_004027735.1). Classification (NCBI taxonomy): domain Eukaryota; kingdom Metazoa; phylum Chordata; class Mammalia; order Chiroptera; family Phyllostomidae; genus Carollia; species Carollia perspicillata. Next base: position 30,938 of record PVKM010011395.1, read on the forward strand.
CCTAGAGGCCCCAGCGCAGCGGGGCTGTGAGCCAGAGAGTCCCTCAGACAGGTCTAAAGGTTAATAGAGCAATCACAGGGCCCTATTACCGCGTAAAAATAACCCATCGATTACCGCAGCCTTCAGCCCCAGATAACAGCCCGCCGGTGGCTCTCACGCTTTCTGTTAAACTCCCTCCCCTCCAAAGCCGCGCTTTTCTACCTATCACAGTTTTCTCATACCAGATTAGAGAGGTCTGGAAGGGGGGCCGGGATACCACCCTGCGTGAAACCTGTGTGCCTCCGAAGGAAAGGTGGCAGTGGCACCGATTCCGCAGCTGGTGATCGGTCGTGGATTCTCGGCCTGCGTGAGAGTAACCGGGGAGCAAAGAACGAAGCTAAGACGCTAGGGCTGAATGAAAGGAAACCCCCAAAAGGATCGTAGCCAACTCGTGGGGATTCTCAGGAAAATCCCAGAGGAAGGACTGAGCGCGGCTGCGCAGGGACTTCTCTTCCCTGAGCTGAAAGGTGCGGAGGTTTAGAGCGCCCCAGAGCAGGAGAGAAAACTGGGGCTCGGGACAGAAGGGCACTGCGCGCAGGCGCACCCCAGGCAGCGGTCAGCCTGGGCACCTCCGCACTCCGGAAGCCGAGTTTCCCTTTTCCAGCTCCCCAACTCCTTGCCAGCGCCTCTACAAAGTTGGCGCTGCAGATCCCGGGCCTGAGGACTTAAGAGGGAGGAGATCCTGGGGACCCCTGAAGCTGGACCTGAGGAAAGGCGGTTTCTGGAGGACACTTCAACCTGCGCACTTTCAGACCCAGAGGAGCAGAAGGGGACGCGCCCCCTGTGTTGTTTGAAAAGGGTCCTCATCCCCATCGGGTGAGCGAGAGCCTCTCGAAGCCAAAGGCCTGCGTTGGGGGCCTATGAGGGCTTTCTGGAGCGTTGAAAATCTGGGCTTGGTCAGGCGAGTAGCTGCCCTGGCCTCGCTCACTTCTCCGTGGGGATTTGTGGCTCCCGCGATGCCCAAGGTCTCAGAGCTGCCCCCCCGCGTGCGACCCTCAGAGGACAAAAGGGGCTGACATTATGGATTAGACAGTGATTTTTTTTTTTTTTTTTTAAGCAGCAAGCCAGGTGCTTGGGGCTGGGCATCTGGAGGAACAGCCCTCTGAGTTTCCTCACCCAAGCCAAGGACAAAGGCTACTCCCACGAGATCTCCTTCTAGGAGTGCGGGTGGACCAAGGCGCAGGAGCGCGGGTGCTGATATTCGAGTCAGCTGGCCGACCTGTGGCGAGCCTCCCGCGGCTCTTCTCCCACCCCTCAGCCTCTCGGAATTTCAGTCTCCTCTTTACAGTGACAGGACGATGCCAGGCCCTTCTATGTGTGGCCTGGTTATGAGACCCCTGATAAAAGAGCCTGCTTCTTCTAAACCAGGGCTTGCGAGGAAGCCCTGATTCTCAGGCCCTCCACCCCTGCAGTTCCGTTCCTGGCCAGGCCCTTAACAGGGCCTTACCCACACCTCCCGCTGGCGCTCTCCTCGAGTGCTGAAGCCTGGGAGCATGAAAAGATTCGTTGGTTCTAGGAAGCGCCCCGAGACAGAGAAATTTGTGTCTGTTTCCTGTAGATTTTTTCTCTGGTTCCACCACCCGGATCTTCTCCCCAAAGGGCTGAGCTCAAGGACATTCAAGAGGGTGTTTGGCGAGCAGCCTGCTCTTTTGGGGTGTTTCATTTTCCCTCATTCCCTCCCTCTTTCCTTCCTTGGCCTCCTCCCTCCCTTGGGGAGGCGGGAGCAGCCTCACCTCGAGGGTTGCCAGGAGCGGGGAGCATTTCAAGGCCTCGCTGGCCTGCCGGCCTGGAGGAGGTTTATCGGCAGGTTTTCCCAGGCTTCTCCTTGTTCAGGAGGAGGTTGGAGGGGGAGGGGTGCTGTAAGACTCGAAATCTTAAGAGGCTATTTTTAAGGAGATGTTCTTAGGCTTCTGGTCTGGGATGTGGCCCAACCCCACTCACGTTTGCTTTCTGCTTTTCTTTTATATATTCCACCGGGAAATGTGAATACTGTGAAAGTCTTTGACCTCTTTTTACTAAGGGCCTTGGTCTAGTGAAGAGTCAGGTTGTGAGACTTTAACAAATAAGAACCACTTACATGTACTGTACGCTTAAAAGCATTCTCTCCAGGACACCAGGACACAAGGAAAGTTGCATTTCCTTACTCCAGTAAGGCCCCTGGGGCTGGAGTAGGTCATAGCCCAGCAGAGGCTCGGTTGTGGCTGGATGAGCCATACAGAGGAATCTGAACTCTAGTTGCCTGGGGGAGAAAGTTAATCAACACTGGAATTTACAGTGACACCATCAAGGATCTCCGGTGCCGTGTTCCCCGAATTTCCTGGGCAGACCCCAGCTGCTTCTTTAAGTGCCATGTGGGGTGCCACAATCTCAATTCAGGCTGGTGAGGTCGTTGGGCACCCTCCGAAAATCAGCCTTGGCTCCTCCCTTACCTGACAATCAAC
>PVKM010011396.1:0-33336 GCA_004027735.1 Carollia perspicillata
CACATTATTATAGTTCGTGAAAAGAGAGAAGTTGCTGATTGTTTGGTTTTGCGTGTCTAACTTCATTTCTAATTGTGTGTTTCCTTTGGAACTGAGACCCACTTTGAAATGAAGTAGCCCTTTATAATCAGGTTTGTTTGCTGATTTGGATTCATGTCATCCCATTTCAGACATCTCTCAAATGATGGAGTTTGAAAGTGATGTGCAGAGAGGCTTAATCTGATGAACCCTGTCTGCCTTTTTTTTTTTAAAGCAGTTGGAGGAATTTGTGTTTTCCTAGTTGGGGTTCTGTAATTAACAATAGCAGCATACCACCTGACCCTGTTACCCCAGGTCTGATGGTTGCAACCATGGGTTATTCTGCTGTCTCCTCCATCCAAGTGGAGACAGGAATTTTTTTCTTTCCAGTCTTGTTTTATAGATATATTTAGCTCAATAGTCATTTTTGTCTAAATTAAAAAACAGGAACAAAACTCACAAAGTTTTTTTAAAGATTTTGTTTATTTTTATTTTTAGAGGAGAAAGAATGGGAGACAAACATCAATGTGTGGTTGCCTCTCATGTGGCCCCCACTGGGGACCTGGCCCGCAACCCAGGCGTGTGCCCTGACTGGGAATTCAGCTGGCAACCCTTTGGCTCACAGCCTGAGCTCAATCCACCGAGCTACACCAGCCAGGGCTCAAAAAGTATTTTTAAGGTCTAAGGAGACACAATCCTATAAGGTGTCCACCTGCCTGCCTTTTTCCAGGAGAGCTCTCTGCATTTGGAGCTGAGCATTCTCTACATTCACCCCGGTCATATTTCAGGGGGTAGGGAATTATGCTAATATGTCTGTGTCAACAGCACTCACGTAATGGATAGTTTTCAGTGGAAGAATGATTCCCCAGCTCTTAAATTGGCAATAAACGTTTCTGTTCGTTTGATTATTTTGCTAGCTGAAAAGTTGCATCCAAAGTGAGAATTATTCCATGTTTTAACCTCTGAGCTGGCTGCTAAGGTCTCCTTGGGGGCAAGGACACTTCGTAGTTATTTTTAACCTGTAGAAAAGGGCAGAGAGACGGTAAACAGCCAGCACACACTGAGGTATGGGAGTCGGCGGAGCGTCTTGTTGGTTGCCCCCCTGCCTTCTGTGATGGGAGATCCTTCCTGGATCTTCTTGTTCATCCTGACTTTGGATGAGACTCACCAGCGAGGCCATTCTATAAAACTGTGCCTCATAACCCTTAAGACTGAGGAGAAGGAAAAATAACCAATTTATGCACTGTGAACATACCCAGTCCTCAGTCATTTTAGAGTCTGTGCTTGCCTAAGAGATGTTTGTAAACTGGGCTGACCCTAAAGGTACTGACATGCACACGTAACACTGGACTTGTTTCCGAGTTTTCCTTGTGCGCAACAGTTCCAGAACAATTTCACTATTAATTAGATAAACATTTGGCTGTGGCAGAAAACATAGGCTACGTCTTGGCCTGCTATAGAAAAAACTTAGTTATGTATCTGGACATGTTTTAAAGATATGTTTATATATATTTATATATGTATACATGTTGACACATATATATTTAGTGTTAATTATCTTTTCTCTGCATGCCAATTTTAAGGGAATCAAATCCATGTCAGATAGTATGAAAATTATAAGTCAAATCTAAGTAAATGCCAAGGATCTGCCTCATTTTATCAATATGTTGGAATTTCATTATATAGAACTTAACTCGAAATAACTTGGAGTCCAGCCTGAATCCCTGACGGCTGCTGCAGTGGCGCGTTCTGTGCCCAGCATGACGCACTTCGGAGAGTCTGCTCATTACCGTCGTCTTGTGGATTTAGGAACTTCTCATCTAGCCCTCTTCTCCCAAGTTTTCTTGGATTTTTTTTAATCAAAGAAGAGTGTAGTTTTGGAATGCATTGAATGAATTTTTAAAAGTTAGAGTGAGATGAACTGATCGTTTTTAAAATGTTCTGTTGTTTTAAAAATATGCCTGCGTTCCTATGCTGTTCTTCATTCAGCAACTCCCAGATTTTTAACATGTTAACTAGCACTCATTAAGGAAAAATGTGATCCCAAAACACAGTGAGTCTAGTCATTCAACAACAGTTTCATTGAACAGATATTTACTGAGTATCTGGTATGCGACTAGGCACATGGGGATGCTCTTCTCCCATTGAGCTTGACTTCTAGCGGGGAAGACAACAGACAAGCAGAAAAATTAAAATGATAATTTCAGATAGTGGTAATAAAGAAGAAAATAAGATAGGGTAATATGATGAAAGGAAGGGGCTAGAAGTGGGCTTCAGATTGTGTGGTCAGAAAGGTGTTGCATTTGATAGGGTCTCTAAAGACAAGAAGGAGCCAGCTGTGAAAAGAACTGAGGGAAGAAAGAGCTTTCTGGGTGGAGGAAAGAGCCTGTTCTGTTCACGGAACAGGATTACTGGCCGGAGTGACGAGGCATGGTGATTCAGAAGGGCGAGTGTCAGACGAGGTCAGGGAGGTGCACTGAGGACTCGGCTGTCAGGACAGAACATAGAGTTACTCAGGCAGCAGCAGAAGCCACCGAAGAGTTCCTGTCTTGTTTCCCATAGGGGTCCGCTTTATACTCCATCTCATAATTTCTAAAAATTATTCGTAAATGCTGCTGATTTCTTTAAATTTTATTTATTTATCCATTTTATTTACAGTATTGATTTTAGGGAGAGGGAGGGAGGGACAAAGAGAGAAAGGATGAGGGGGGTGGGGAGAGAGAAACATCCGTTTATTGTTCTACTTGTTCATGCGTTCATTGATTGATTCTTGCATGCGCCCTGACCCGGGATGAAACCTGCAACTTTAGCTTATTGGGATAATGCTCTAACCGACTGAGCTACCTGACCAGGATTAAATATTTTTAATGTATTATTTGGACAAGTAGCATAGTCACGTAATTCAAAATTCAGAAAGTAAAAAGGTAATACAGTGGAAATTCTCCTTCCCAAACAAGTATCTAGTTTCCTTCCTTGAAAGTAACCAGTTTCCCTAGCTTTACAGAGCCAAGCTATGTATACATCTTTTATATATATATATAAACAAATGTTTTTGCCTCTTTAAATAGATTGAGCTTCCTCATTTCTTTTAACAGATGCTATTACATTGTCTATCTGAGTCATAATTTAATCAAGCCCCTGTTGATGGGCTTTTACATTATTTCCATTCTTTTTTGATTACAGATAGTGTTATCATGAGAAACATTTTATATTTGTCATAATTAAATACATTAAAAGGGTCAGTTTCTAGAAGCAGAATCAATGGATCAGAGGGTATATGCATTTTTTATTCATTTTTATATACATTTCCCTTCATGGTGATTGTAGCAATTTATGCTCTAATCAGAAATGTTGTTCTTTCTTGCCTTGGGCAAGTATTAAAAACTTTTTTTTTTTAGATTTTATTTGTTTAGTTTTAGAGAGAGGGGAAGGGAAGGAGAAAGGGAGAGAAACATCAGTGTGTGGTTGCTTCTCACGTGCCTCCTACTGGGGACCTGGCCCACAACCCAGGCATGTGCCCTGACTGGGAATCGAACCAGTGACTCGTTGGTTCCCAGGCCGGCACTCAGTCCACTGAGCCAACACCAGCCAGGGCAGAAATAAACATTTTGATCTTTGCCAGCTCACTGGGTGAATCTGTGAGCGGTTTGATTCACATTTATCTTATTACAAATGAGAGCTTAACATATCTTCACATATTTAAGAACTTTTGGTATTTATATTTCCGTAAAGTGTTGACTGTTCTTTGCCCATTTTTCTTTTAGGCTATCGACTTTTTCTTCTTGATATTCAAGTTCGCTTAATACTAAGTACCTCTCTTAAAAAATTAAAAAACAATGTTACTTGTCAAGTTATGTCTCAGTTTTTAAAAAGTGGTTATCTTTAATGTACAGATTTTATAAAGCATGAACCCGATAAGGGACATAAGAGAAACCCAATCTTTCCTTTGCTAATTGAGATCTCTTTGATTGCTCTTAGTTTTATTTTAAGAAGTATCTCTAAATTTTACAGAAGGGCACTTTAAAAAGTATTTGGTTAGACTACATTGAACTTCAGAAAGCTTACGCATAAGAAATACTCAAAAGTCATTCAAACCTTGCAACAGAGAAAGTCAGTATGACCTAAAATAATCTGACCTTGGGATAATGAGAAAGCAGTTACTACCTCCTAGACTGTGTACAATTGAAGACACTGTAACAGAAGAAACGTAAATGCTCCTTTCAAGTCACATCAGTTACTCAAAAGTATAACCAAGTTTTTCTATAGTTTAGTTTTCTTTCTCTTCTCTCTCTCTCTCCCCTCTTCTCTCTGCCCTCCCCATCTCTGTCTCTATTTCTCTCAATTGTCAACAATCTTTCTGGCTTCTTCTGTTTTGGAAAATGCAAACGTCTCTCAGGTTTAAAATAGTTATGACATTGGGATTTTTCCTTACTTGGAAACTGTACAAGTCTTTAAACCAAAAGAAAAAAAGAAGTGATAGGCTTTCAAAAAGTCCCTAACCATTCTTTGGCAAAGAAGCTGTTCCCAGCCATCTAGCTTGCACGTTTGTGTATTATGTTGAACCACATGAAATTGCTGATATTTGGCCTACAGAACAATTACATGGTTCAGTCTAATATATCTGCAACTTTATTCCTACAATTTTTAAGGCTGATGGGTATGAGGCTAACTCATAAGATACCATGTGTGTGATAAGCCTGCTGTTGGTTTTTTTTAAAAAAATTCTGTGGATGCCTGAATTAGCTCAGAGGTGGAAGGATGCTTATAGAGAATAAAAGAAGGATAAAAAATAACTGCATAAATTGTCTATGTAACACTTTTCAGAGAATGTTGCTAGCTTAGCTCTGCACACACTGCAGGTTAATCTCCTGCAACACTTCCCCCTGTTGCACAGGGAATTCATCTTCTATCCTGAAAGAATCCTGATTATGTAAGAGTTCAAATTACTGATTTGTTTTCCAAGTGAAAGAAATTATAATGTCTTTCCCTCCATGTAGAATGAAGATACACTTAATACTGGATGGAAAACTCAATTTTACCAGGGCCGAAACTTGAGAGTGCCAGGCTAGGAGTTTTTGGCTTTGTTTGTACCTCATCCAAAAGAACAAATTAATGATTTTCATTACATTGCAAATCTAATATACTCAGCACTGTTCAAAAGTCTCTTTTAGAGATATGCGAAAGAAGCAAACAAAAGTTAATGAACTTGAATATCAACTGAATAAATGTTTCAGTCATCAAAGTGTTTTTGCTGAATGCCTTGTTCCAGGCCGGCTGTGCTAGGTGGTAAAGGGAATACAAAGACTAGTTTCAAGTTCCTTTTAAAAGTCTGCTAGAGGCGATAGAAGTGTTTATAGGCAGAAAAGTGCACTCCGTGTAGGTTCGATTGAAGGTATTACCTGTGCATCATAATACCTGCTAGGAAGCATTCTGTTCGAGATTGTTATTGGTTGCTAACTGATAACTACCTTCATTGGAATTTGAGCAGTATTACAGTCCACAGATATTTCACTGTATTTTGCTGTGTATCATGCACACCCTTGGTTCGTTTAGTGTTGCCCATGTATAATGTGCATCTTTATTTTTCTCTCAAAATGTTGGGCAAAAAGGTGCACTTTCTACACAGCAAAATACAGGTAAGTTTATTTCTTGGTGTCACTCAGAAGAGGTATAACCTCACAGGTCTGGATTTAATACAGTGAACAAGAAAATAAATGGTGGTATATAATAGATATGTTCAGCCTCATGGTTGTCAACATACCGGGAAGTTTGCTAAGCTTCGGAGAGCACATTTCTCATTTGGGAACTTGGACAGTTTGTCTTAACTTGTTTGAAGTGAAGAACAGTATACTCGTGTTTCGGTGGTAGTTGTCTCCTTCAAAGGTTCTCAAACCATGACTCTCAAATGGATCTCCTCTTAAAATTGTTTTTTGCTGGGTATCCAGCAGTTGGCATGAAGTGCCAGAGAGTTCATGTAACACCAGGCTACACATTGCCCATGGTGCCTGCTATGAGTGAAATTAATTAGACTTGTGCTATCCTAGTCAATTTCCCTCTCAGCAGGTTGTGTGGTTAGAGCTCCTCATCATCTAAGGCTGATTCTCCAGCTTTCCTGGCTGTTGGGTTGGATACTTTTTTTTTAATTGGAAGAAAGGTGATGTTATTTTAAAAAAAGACTTGGCTACAAAATGAGTGAGAAGCAAAAAAGAAAAAAATGGCTAAGACCAAAGTAGTATTTTTTCTTCTTGGTTGTAATAATGGACCATGGTTCAGTAGCAACAGTTAAGCCATTAAAATAAACTCATTTTTAAATTTGTCCTTTTCTTCGACTTAGAGAATTCTTAAATTGTTAATTGTCAGATAAATTTGAGGTATTTTTAAACTTCAAAACAAACTCAAATTTGTATTTTACGATTGCTCAGTATAGAGCTGAGCTTGCACCCAACACCTCCAGAGCTTAATTTTATGCTTTTAACTAACATGTGGAATTCACATCTTCATTGCCAGCCTGCCGAAAAGATAATTTCAAGTAGGAATTTGTAAGTTTCACTCTGGCCTCTACTAGACAAATATATAGTTCTATGAGAATGTGCTTTCTGCATCCAGTGCCTGCCTGCCTTGAGCACAGGTGCAGCATTTGGTCTCTTTTCTTGATGTTATCATAGGGCCATGAATTGCATGAACCAAGGAGGCTCACATGCCAAAGCAATGCTTTGTTTGCTTGCTTAAGTGAAACAGCGCATCATGTGTAAGGCAACTCCATCTGTGGTTACATGGGATGCTTTAGTTGTAAACGCCTGTAGAATAGCATTTAGAACCAATGGGGACTGCGGTGGTACCTGTGGTACTCCTCTGTGAGGGTGCAGCTAAATCCTCCTCTTCCTCCATGACTTTTATGTAAGTGGTCAGTGACTGTGTATGAGATGAGAGATTTTTTGTTCATTTATACCTCTTTCTCCAAATGATTTGAGGCAGTTTCCAAAAATACCTAACATATTTAAAAAGAGTAATCACTTGAGGGAATTATAGCAAAGAGAATAACAACATTAAGTAATTAATGAAGCTGTTATAGAATGAGCATATAGAATAACCTATAGCTTCAAGAGATGGGGCACAGATTTGTCTCAGGGTTTCTTCGTAGCCAAGCAAAGAGGGCAACATGATGAGATTCATACTGTCCGTCCATAGCTAAAAACAAACCAGAATTCAGGAAAGAATTTCTGTAGACAGTGTTGGCTATAATGGAACACATCCTTACTTTAGTCCTACAATTAATACAATATGTTTTTAAAAATTGAGCAGAGTAGTACAAAGAAAAGTACACACTCAAGTAGTTAATCTCAAATCTAACAGACATTTTTGTATTGTATATTTGCCTCAGATCATCCTTATTTTTAAAGAAACATGAGAGATCAACTTGAAATGTCTTATATAATTTTCCCAGCTTCATTCTTCTCCCTTGCTCTCCCATCATGAATCTGATGTGTAGCTTGTCATTTTTGTTTACTTCTACTGCATGCATATATTTGTAAATAATATAATCTAAATTTGTATAAATAATTTACTACATATGACATTGCGGAAATTGCTTTATTAGCATTATGTTTGATTTTTTTATCTCCATGGTACTGTAGATCTTATTAATTAATTTTAATTTTAAAATACAGTTTTCTAGTGTATGAAAATACCTCAATTTAGTTACCTTTTCCTTCAAGTGGATTTTCAGTTTGTTTCTAGTTTTTCGCCATTATAAACAATGCTACATTGAACATCTTTGTGTCTTCCTGTGCCCATATGTTTCTCCAGGGCAGTGGTTTCTCAAAATACATTTTCAGGACCAGCATATCAAGATCACCTGGGGACTTTGTTAGAAATTCGAATTCTCAGTTTTTTTCCAAATCTCTGAATTAGAAACTCTGAGGGTGGTTCTACTTCTCAGGTGCTTCTGATGCTAAGATTGGATAACCATTATTCTAGTGCAGTACTTTATTTCAAGTAGAATCTCTGAGTCTTAGTGTACAAAAATACTCACCTTCACTACAAATGGCCAAATTCCCATCCAAAATATGCTTCCCCACCAACAGCATATGAGAGTTCCCATGTCCCCATACTGGTTTGGTTGATTCCTTTTTCCTTGCAGGTCTGATAGGGATAAAATGTTTTAGAGCAATTTAGTTTTCTTTTTTGTGAACGATACTTTGCTAGAGTAGCTGGCCTTTTTCAGTGATTTTATAGAAACAATTTATATATAAATTTGTATATCAGTGAAATTATTTTTTTGTCATGTGATGCAGACTTTTTTTCTGTTTGGCTTTATAGTACTTAAAAGATTGGAACCAAGTTCACCAATTTTTTTAGTGGTTTTTGTGTTTCGAAAGGCCCTAGAGGGGAGAATTTTGAATTGAATTTGATTTGCTACTGGGACACCCTGCTGAAATAAATGTGTAGACGTTATTTGAAAATGGCCTGAGGTTTATGAGAGAGGTCAAAGTTAGAGAGATTTGGGAAATATTTGTGTAAAGGCAGAAATTTGGCCCTGTTGGGATGGATAAAATTGCCATGAAAGAGAATGTAGTTTGAGAAAATGACTGAGGATTAAACCATGGGGGGCAATAGTAGAGGGAGAGAATCCAACAAAAGACTGAAGAATGATCAGAAAACAGAGAGGCCAAAGGCAAGTAGAAGAATCGAGAAAAGTGAATAGTGATGGGCTGTAAGTGAGGAGAGGTCTGTGGTGGTGCAGAGAAGGGAACACACCTAGGAAAGGGGTAAATGTTGCCCTTCGAGAGAGCAGCTAGCAGTGGGTTGAGGAATAGGAGGCGACTCTTCATAAGTTTGTACTGAAGCGTAGGAGAAGGTGGGGCAGCAGGTAGAGAGCTAACAAGGTCATTTTCCTTTAGGAGCAGAGTGTTTGTGTCCCAAGTGAAGGAGCCAGTGACATAGTTGTCTGTGGTGTTCACTGTGCTGTCTCCTCTTCAGGCAGCCTTTTCGTAGGTGTACTTTATATCCCCCTTGAGTAAATCCGTTTGGTAAGGTAACATCAAGTGTTGTGCAGAGGATTAAAACAGGGTGAGAGAGTTGTGACTAGGAGACTAGATTAGAGTAGGAGACTTCTGAGCTTAACATTTAAACTTGGGATCAGAATTCTAAGACATTATTTGAATGATAGGCATAGAGAATTCTAGGCAGGAGACAAAGTTTCCGGTGTCTGGAAGGTCAAACGGAAATAGGAGGATAATACGCCATTAATCTGAAACATTCTCTTGCTTCTTGGGTCGACCAGGGTGAAGAGAGAACAGAAATCTTTGTCCCCTAACTTTGGAAATTTCGTTTAACCTTCAAACTGGCGATGTCAAGGGTTCCAAGTCCACCACCCCCGGCAGAAATGTCGAGCGGCCCTGTAGCCGAGAGCTGGTGCTACACGCAGGTGAGCTCCTGTTGTCACCCTGTGAGTCTTACATCTTGGGAGGGTCTGGTGGACGAAAGGAGTAAGATTTCTTTCCACATTGGATTTTTTGCTTTCTCTGGGACTTTCTCTATGTAGCTGCTACATAGGAGATAGATAAGGTCCTTGTCAGCTTTCCATTCCTTGGTTCTGCAAGTGGAACCTAGACACCCTAGGCCAGTGTTTTTTACTGGAGGTTGAAAGGGGGGAATTTTTGAAACGAGATCCACTTACATCCTCCTTGATGGAAATGTGTTCCTCTGTCGGGCAACTCAAAAGGAAACTAGGTTTGAGATTTGCGGCCCCAGGTAGTATGGTATCAACATCTCAATTGTCAAATGTTGCTCTGAGCAGAGGCTTATTTTAGGTGTGGCTTTATCGTCTGCTTTCCCAACCCTGTCCACGTTTTCCTCACTCTCCGTTCAGTATTTCTCAAAAGCTGGGGAAAGTTGTAAAAGCAGTTGGTCACTGGGTAAGGGACTTAACGGGATGACTAAATGGAGCCCCGAGCTGGCCAAACAATGCTGCCTTCCCCGGGCGTTCGGAGGGCGGGGAGGAGGGGCACAATGATCTGATCTTCAGGCTGTTTGATAGGTTGCCCACTTCCTGTTTAATTGCTTCCTGGTTTTCTGTCAACAGATCAAGGTAGTGAAATTCTCCTACATGTGGACCATCAATAACTTTAGCTTTTGCCGGGAGGAAATGGGTGAAGTCATTAAAAGTTCAACATTTTCATCAGGAGCCAATGATAAACTGAAATGGTGAGGAAGAATATATCTAGCTATAAAAATTTTTGTAAAAGTTGCCTGTTTTGCTTGGTTTTACAGGGAGACTGACGAAGATGAAAGATCTTTAGAGACAGGGACTTTCTACTTAATGTATTCCCCAGAGCCTACAGCAGTGCCTGGAATATACAGGTGCTTGCTATTGGGTTGGCCAAAAAGTCTGTATGGTTTTTTCCATAAAATGAAAGACACAGTTTTCATTTCGCCAGTAACTTTATTGATTTGGATATTTTGAGTATGTCGGCTGTCTCCCACGTGGTATAATGTCGATTGTTCTCCATTAATGCCTCAGTTTGATCACTGCCAACTTGAACTGGTCTCCCCAACCATGGAGCATTGTCTAGTGACAAATCTCCAGCACGAAACTTCGCAAACCACTTTTGACACATTCAATCAGTCACAGCACCTTCTGCATACACTGCACAAATCCTTAGTTGCGTTTCAGTTGTAGGGTAACGTAAGTGAGTAAAGAGGGCCAGTGTTGTAGGCGAGACTCATACCTGGTGTAAGTGCCGACTGCCAGGCAAACCTAGCGAGTGTGCTTCTGAAAGGGCGGTGGTTACTGAGATCCGCTGACTGAAGCGATGTGTGAACAAGGGCTGGCTGACCATCGCCAGATTCTCTGATTGTTCAAGAAAAATAAGAAATCTAGATTTCAACATTTAATCTCTTGACTTTTAAGTTGCCTGTTTTTTGAAAAAATAAACACTCATTTGCTTATGTAACTGGAATGCCCAGGGTGTAGGGTGGTTTTGAAGCTTAGTTCGATCCAGTAGCCCAGTGGTTAGATTAAGCTCCCCATCTCTCTCTGCTCTCTACACTGTTGGAGATCTCAAGTCCAGTTTCTGTGCTGGTTGAGGGTTGACTTGCATTAGTAATGGGCATAACCCACTACCATCCAACAGAAGTCTTCGAACTTCCTCTGAATGGTATGGCCAAGAATATGTCTATCATGCTTGTACTGATTGGTTTAGGTCTGGTTCCCTTGACCCCTGGGGTAAGGAGAATACGATCTGAGTGGTGGGTCAGTGGCATCCAAACCCATGTGTCCTCTTGAAGAGGAGCAGGCAGTTAAGGATGCTCTCATGTGCTCGCTGCAGAGACCAGAACACATGTCTGTGAACCAGCAGTTTTGACCTTGGATAACCCACTGAAAAGTTAAATAACTCCTCATTTAGTATTTACTGGTTATGTACGTTAGGCACTGTACTACTCGGAGCTGACAGAATGCTTATGCTTAGGCATTGTATTTAAATCTACATCTTTAGCACAATGCATAGAGATGTGAGTGGCATATGCACTCCCTAGAGAAGCATTGGTCGGGCCACCTGTTTGAGAGAGGAGTCGTAACCCTGGCAAGGCCTGAGGATACATATGGCCTGTCTGGTAGAAGCAGTATCTGAACCACATGTAGTTCAACTGACATTTACAAGTTAGCTCAGTTGAACCTATTAAATTCTGTCTGAATTTTGTTTTGATTCATTGGTAGCAGATTGGCATTTCTGACTATATAGCTTGGAGCTATAACCTGTGTAATGGGAGTTTACTTTTATCTCTACTTCCTCCATACTGCCTCCTTTATTTTAATCTTATATTATTGCCAGACTAATAAAATATCTTTAAATGCTTACTTACTTATATATTTATTTATGTGTTTGTTTATTTATTTATTTATTTTAGAGAGAAGGGAAGGGAGAGAGAAAGAGAGGGAGGGAAACATCAGTGTGTGGTTGCCTCTCATGTACCACCCATTGGGGACCTGGTCTGCAACCCAGGCACGTGCCCTGACTGGGAATTGAACCAGCAACCCTTTGATTTGCAGGCCGGTGAATCAACCACTGAGCCACACCAGCCAGGAGATAAAACATCTTTAAAAGATTATGTACTATTCACATATTTCTCTTGAATACTTTTTGTCTCCCAAGGGGATATTAAAGGGCTTGTTTTTTTTTTTCACGGTCTTACCACAGTCCCAACAAAATGAGGGACTGCCTCTCCTAAGATCAAGGATTAGAATAGCCCGACTTCTAAAACATCTTAAGGGAAAAAGAGGGACTTGGGAGATAATGAGGAAAGAGACAGAGATGTAAAGGATATGTTGTCAGATTCTAGAATGCCCTTTATTTTTGTTATTTACTTCTTAAAAGTTGGCTCAGATTGCTCTAGAAAAGGGGTTCCTAAATGGCCATTCTATTGAATAGAATTTCCTGGTTATGGAGCCTGGGTCGGTCGGTTGGTTTGTGTTTTAAACCTCTCCCTCTTTGATGCTGACGTCTAGTTCTCTCCTGTCACGTCACCAGCTTATAGGCATGAATACTTTCAGCATTTTTTTCCTATCTGTTTTGGACAGGTGTTTGAGAGTAAACCCGAAAGGGCTAGATGAAGAAAGCAAAGATTACCTGTCACTTTACCTGTTACTGGTCAGCTGTCCAAAGAGTGAAGTTCGGGCAAAATTCAAATTCTCCATCCTGAATGCCAAGGGAGAAGAAACCAAAGCTATGGGTAAATGTGCTCCTCTTTGTTGATTCTTTGTTTTCACATCCAACAGCTTCATACACTGACAAGTTATAGATTTGATCTGATTTTTTGAGTCACCCTAAATATGACTTTTTTTCCCACTTCAGAGAGTCAACGGGCGTATAGGTTTGTGCAAGGCAAAGACTGGGGCTTCAAAAAATTCATCCGCAGAGATTTTCTCTTGGACGAAGCCAATGGGCTTCTCCCTGATGACAAGCTTACCCTCTTCTGTGAGGTGAGTGCCTCTGCCCCACCGTGAGGCTAGCAGTTCCCAGGTGATCGGTGTTGGCAGATTAAGTGTATTGTATCAGGGATGGAGGTTGGGAAGAACCCTCAAGTGAAGCGGTGCTGCGCCAGCGTTATTTATGTGACCGAAAACTGCCATGGGTTCAAGGTTGTTGGGCATCTCAGCTTGCCACTTGTTACTCTCCTTAGAAACAAAGACTGTGTACAGTCTTGGTATGTATGATTTTTTAATTGCTTGGGTCAGGATTTTGGCTTTTTCATTGTGGGAGTTTTCAGATAGCATTTGGAAGGGACTGTCATGTCAAGCTGAGGAGAATGGCAGGCAAGTACGTACATATATTTGTTTCTTAAACTTGGTGGCTTTTCCTCGAGTATGAAGTCCACATGTGTTTGACTGTAGACCACTTTTCTTTTCTGCTCTTTGAACTAGATGACTTATCAGATGTTGAATGCTAGAGTAATCGTGAAATAGGAAGGTGAGAACCCTCTTTTCCAGAGTGAAGGTTATGTAAAGATAGCTCAGGTGGCTGAGAGTCATCTGTGGTCATCTGGGAGAGCCCTTCTGTCACCAGCAACCTCAGAGCCTTCCTCAGGTTTTCAGGAGCAGCCTTAAAGAAAGATTCCCACACTGAGAGTGAGTCGGAAAGTGGTTTCTTTAATGAGTGTATACGAGGAAGTTGTTTCGTGCTGTTATCAGTACATTTGTAAATCCTCGTGAGCTCACAGTGTAATAAATGAATACAACCTCTAGTCAACTTAGATGTGTTTCCTAGACATTGTGTGGTCGAGGAACCACTTCCTGAGCAGCACCACTGGATGAGAGTGACCACTGTAGTTTCATGGGCAGAGTGCAGGCAAGTTCCCTCCAGTAATAGGTTCACCCTGGGAGTTAGTGACAATTCCAAAGGCATGTCACCACCTGTGCAGCTGGGAAGAGCGTCCCTTAGGAATCTTGCCCTTTTGTAGAAGAGGCCTGGCCAGTGGTAACACGCTTCTTTTCTGAGTCACAGCTCATTGATTATTTCCACAGAATAGTTCATGGTGGTTAGGAAGTTTTGGAGGTTAGTTTATTAAAATACCGCACTGAGTACATAAAATGCAGCTTGCATAATAGCTACCTTCTCTTCTTTCCAATTTCTAAATAAAAGGAGGAAATACTAACATGATGACATCTAGATAAATACAGAAACTGTTGCAGTTACTTTCTGTCTGATGAGCTTGAAATTTGAATTCCATGTAAATCTAGCTAGCTACATACTCAGTTGCCCAAGTAAGAAATGAAAACAACAGGTGGTTTCGTGTGAGTTCAGATGTTATATAAACTGTCCATCAATTTAATCTTCACCTAGCTTAAAGACCTAAATTCCAGAAAAAAAAATTAAAATAGTGCAAAATTCTAATTTTGGTCGGAAATGAAAGCCAGTCTTAACTGTTCTCTGAAGAAAGCTGTCTCCTCTGAAGACTGCATCTGGAGGTTCAGGCGGTGCCACAACCTTGATCGTAGCGTCTCCAAGTCCGCAGTAGGCCCCCCCAGTTTTTTCTCGTGTGCTTCCCTCCTCCTCTGAACTCCAACCCCTGCATTGACATTCTTGATTTGGAAACCAGTTATCCTGCCCTCGCTTGGCAGTCTCTCCTCCTGTGGTTAAGACTGAGGCTCTCTCTCCCCCTTCACTTCCCCGTATAAAATTCTCTTAGGAGAAATCCTGTGGTTAAGTTTAGATTTGCCTTACTGACTTAGAAGGGAAGTGAGATGACACTTTGGAAATGAGGAGATGTCGAACAGGGAAGCGTCTGCTGGGTTCTGCTGATGCCATCGGTTTCTTGCCATCGGACCAGGTATGCCATCTGTTCCTCTCACACTTCTCTGTTGGCCACAGGTGCTGAGTGTTGCTTCTCATACTTGGGCCCGTGCCTAGTGAGACTCGTTTCTGTTCCAAAGCTCTCTGTGGACTTAGTAGCGTTCAGCATTGCAAGACTGCTGCGTGGGGGAGTGTGCTGGATGTGTGGGTTTTTAAAATGTCTGCAGCTCATCTGAGTTCTCAGTGCTTTGCAAAGCTGGGTCCCTCTTCGGTGCGAGTTCTGTCCCTGGGACCTGTTGCTCTGTTTTATCTATGGAAAAGACATATACAAGTTTATTTTAGTTCATATTTATATTTTATTTATTATTAGTTTAGTTATTTTTTTTATTGTTTAGAGGCTTTTACGAAGTTGATGTCCACGTACAAATTTAGATTATGAACACTCCACTGCTCCAGTCCTCACTCAGCCTTTGGCCCAGACACTTCTGTCCTATTGTGATGCAATAAGTATAGTTGTTTCATAAATTTGTTTATTTTTTTTTGGATGTTCCCAGAGGCCACAAGAGAGAATCCTAAGGCGTAAGACTTGAGAATCACTCATTTGTGTGTTTGGGCTTTATTTCAGTAGTATTACTGTTAATGAATATTTAAATGAGGTTAGATGGCAGACTCCGAGAATGCCAGACGGGTGGCCTTGCTTATAATGTGCCACACCGGGTTCACTTTCAGTTCTTGGTGATGTTTTTGTCTGACTGCTAGGAAATGAGGCGATGCTTCCAAGTTGACATTGCTTTAGTTAATGTATTCGGAAGCATTTTCAAAGCATTCCTTGAATCGTCTCTTTTCACAATCCTTTGAGCTAGGATTGTCTGGCTGTTACCTCTGTTATCCTCATTTCGTGTTGCTGGGGAGAGAAGCAGTGCCCGGGGAGGTCAGGTAATTTTTTCCTAACGTTGTGCGGTGAATCAGCGTCAGCTTTCCATTTTCTGACTCCAGTCTGCTGGTCCGGGCCGAGTGGGGCCGAGTGCCATTCACGCAGGGAAACGTGGGCTCTACTGAGTTTTCTAAACAGAGTGTTTATTTTGGTAATGAAACAGAATCAAGAAAGCTTTACACTTTTAATTTTCTCTTTAATAATTTGAACCACAGAAAATGTACTTGAAATATTGTAGCTTCTGTTGACACTTCTCTCCATTTCTTTATATTGAAAACAAGTGAGTTTTAACAATGAAAATGCGTATATTCCATCTTCATTGTATATGCCTTTGATAGGTAGAAGGTTCCAGTGTTTCTTTTTAATGTTGCAATTATAATTGAAATATGAAATACCATAAGGCAATATGAAATAGTTAACTCTTAAAACATTCCTTTCCTTCTCAAACATAGAATATCCCTTCATAGCCTGGGAATATGATTTTTGCCAGATTTTAAATATGTGGGTCTATTCATTTTTTATGTTTATCGTTTTATTAATGGATTGTTCGGATATATTAGTTGAATTGTATGAAAATGCCAATATTTGTTTCTGTCCTACAGAAATGATGATTTAATATGTAACATTATCATAGGTTATAAAATCTGGTAACGTAGTAACCCTGCGACCCAGCAGCATCGCCAGCACTCAGAACCGGCCTGTGTTCCCCGCCCCCCTGCCCCTTAGACCTGTCGTCTCCCCACTCCGAAGATACTGAGTAGCTGCTTTGAGTTGTATGTGATCATCTGCTTCTTTATTGTGTGTATGCCTGGACAATGTATTTGTACGTTTGATTGGTTTCGGGCTTTATAAAAATGGCATCAGAATGTATGTGGTCATCTAGGACTTGATCTTTTCGAATGTTTCTAAAATTTATATTGTGGAGGTAACTATGTAGTTCATTCATTTCTAGTACTGTGTAGTGATTGTGTGACTATGCAACAGTTTAATTATTCTCTTTGATGGACATTGAGAGAGTTGCTAGTGTTTTGATTAGAAGTAGTGCTGCTGCTTTGAACAATCTATATGCAGTCTTTTCCCCCTCAGTTCTAATTACATAAAAGTTAAAAAATATATTTTCATTGGTTTTATTTTGACTTTTTATGTTTAGATAATTGTATAAGAATTGGTACAATCTTTAGTGTTCTATGAAATTTTCTTTAAGAAAGGGAATTGACTATAAAAGTGAGGCCCTTTTACAACTTGAAATTCAGGGTTATAGAGCCTTCCTGAGACATTTTCATGCAGTCATTTGTAAGATGACATAGATGTCACTGTCACGTCATCTTCACAGCTGTAATTCTGAATGAGTCTCCATAGTCAGCTTTGTAGGCATTAAAAAAAATCTTTAGTTTTTCTTGAAATGGTTTCATTTTAGCAGCGTCATTTGCAGAGGAAAAACAATCCCTTTCTAAGTTAAAAGTTTGGGCTCTGAAGACTCATTTGTGAATGCCATTTAAAATTTATTTTTAATTAAGCGTATTTAATGTCGGTAAGAGGTGCCAGACATTCAGAGCTCTGGAGACTCCAGGCATCCATATATTTACAGAACAAGTCTGGCTCAGACAGCAAAGGTACATTCTCTTTCCTGCTGTGTCCCTGTCTGTCTCTAGAGAGAGGAACTGTCCCTGTGAGAGGAGTCACAGTTTTGGGCCCCCGCTCACTGCCAAGCATGCATCTAACCAGCAGAGGGTCCACTGGTAACCAGAGTTGGAAATTCACCTTCTCTCCTGCCAATTCATTTTACCCAGTCTAGTACATTGCCATCAAGTGTTAATGACTTTTGGCTCCTGTCATCCTGGTGTAATTCAGGCTTAGGACCTAGTGCCAAAAGCATTCTCCATTCCCTTCATCGGTCATCCCAAGAGATTCTTGCCTTTCTATGGCGAAGTTGGTTTGGATTGACTTGGTCTTTAACTCGTTAAAAAAATGTAGTCAGCTGTGTTTTGAAGCTATAACTGGAAACAGACAACTTCTACTTTTGTTATTGATATTATATCAAAGAAGTAAAGGTATTAATATGAGAGAATGGCTGAACCAAATTAGAGATCATCTTACATAGGACAAGAGAGATCTCTGTGTGGTAGTTTGTGCTGGGTTTCAGGCTGTTAAAATAGTGCTATAATCTGGCTCTGATAAATGTGCTGCTTCTGCTAAGTATATTCATAATTGATTAACTTGGCTGCTTCATTGCTCAAGACTATAACAGCTCATTTTAAAGAAATGGATACATTTCTTGACCTGACAGTGAGTATCGCACTCCTGCACAGGAGGGAGTGTGAGTCATTTGGATGGGGCATTAACTTTTCCTCAGGGTTTATGACTACATTGGAGGGATTGATTTCCATCTTGAAGGTTAAAAGACATTTTGGTCATGTAGGCTGTTCGTAAGCTGTCTTTCTCCTCTGACTTGTAGGAATAGCGGGAGCGGACAGCCGAGTCTCAAGGTGTATGACTTCCCCTTTGAGTTTGACGTTTCTAACCTCATACGATGCAGGAGTAGAAGCACAGCAGTGGTTGTCAGGCAGGAGACTGATCTGCTGAGTCTCATCTTCAGTTTGGTCACTGAGATTAATTTTACAATGTTGTATGACTTACAAATCCTTGTATTTGGTATGCTAACAAACTTATCTGACTTTCACTGACCCATGTAGAAGTTACCTTGGTTTTTTCATCTAGGCTGAACTGTTAGTTCAACTGGCTAAAACATGCTGCTGCTGCAGCCGTGGTGGCAGGTTGGGTCCCTCTTTAAACCTGTTCCCATCACTCTGTTCCAAAGCTGTAAGTGCATGTCTAGCTGGAGCCAGCCATCTCGTAGGTAAGGGTATAAATGGTGTGTGATACCCACTCAGTTTCCATACCAGAGCGATCTTCCAACCCCAGTCCTGTTCATTAAACTAACATTTGTGAGGAGTACCATTATTTATCAGGCCCTGTGGAAGTTTCATTTTATTTTCAAGTTCCAGACCTAACTAAAGTAAGTGAAGTTCTTTTAAGTATACTAGATTTTTCTCCGTAAAGAGTTTAATTTAGCCCTGGCTGGTGTGGCTCAGTGGATTGAGCACAGGCCTATGAACGAAGGGGTTGCTGGTTCAATTCCCAGTCAGGGAACATGCCTGGGTTGCAGGCCAGGTCCCCAGTTGGGGGTGCATGAGAGGCAACCACACATTGATGTTTCTCTCTCTCTCTTGCTCCCTCCCTTCCCCTCTGTCTAAAAATAAAATAAAATCTTTCAAAAAATAAAAAAATAAAGAGTTTAATTTAAATGATAGTTTCTATAGGAGTTCTTTGTATTTAACCTTTTGCTTAAGGCAGAATTAGGTAAATACTTGAGTTTTAACTTTTTTTTTTCTGTCTGTAATTTTCATCTGATGACTTTGCCCAGTTTTCAGGGAAGGGGAGGCGGAGCTTATTAGAAGCTGGAGGAGGAGATTTGTGGGGCTCTCTCCCCACTTTCCTTAGGTGGTGTAGACTAAGTGTGATTGTGATAGATCAGAGATTACTTGGTGGCTCCACAGGATGGAGCCTTGATTTGTGGAGGTGGTTTCAGGAGAATATGACCGACATTAGTGTCTGAATGTACTGCACCAGTGAGGGAAAAATCATCTCTCTTCCTGTTGGGAAGAAAATTCCTGGTAACAAAAGCTTCGGACTGTATTCCCTTGTCTTTCACAGGTGAGTGTGGTGCAGGATTCCGTCAACATTTCTGGCCAGAACACCATGAACATGGTAAAGGTCCCCGAGTGCCGGCTGGCCGATGAGTTAGGAGGACTGTGGGAAAATTCCCGGTTCACAGACTGTTGTTTGTGCGTTGCTGGCCAGGAGTTCCAGGCTCACAAAGCTATCTTAGCAGGTTAGTATCCGTTCGTGGGGAGCGTTAGCTTTGGTGAAACAAGGAAAAACAGTGGCTGCATAATCACCTTTTGAATAACTTCAGCCTTTTGAACTAGTGCGAAAAAATTGCAACTGAGTATATTTTAAAATTGTGGTAACATTACTTGTCATAACCAAAAAGGCAACTCTGCATAAAAATGGTCTTTCTGGTTTTCCTCCCTATAGTGGCCTTAGGCCACCATTTTCAAGGAGTGGATGTTTGTATTGAACACCTTTACATCTAACAACAGAAGTCAAAATGCAGATTAAGATATCAGGTATTGGTCCCTAGACAGGGACTTAGGATGTAACAGAGGATTTGGGACTCAGCACTAAACTCACATCTAGCTAAGTCCCCAGCCCTGGGAGTCTTAGCCCTTTTATCCATATAAACATTAGAAGAATGAGAATATTGCCAGTGACATGTAGGACCAGGTCTTCTTCTTACCACTTGTGGCCCTTCAGAGCTCAACCCCACCGGACAAAAATCTTAGTCCTTAGTATTTAATGTCTCTCACTAGGGATATTTGAATTTTTAATTTATTCTCTTTAAGGCTAGAAAGACTGTCTCACATGGAAGCACAGCAGTCAGCCACAACCTTCTCTTTAGGCCGTAAGATGTAAAAGAAAACAGCACAAACCCCCGGCAACAAACTTCTTACCAAGACCCTCAGCGTCATTATTCTAAAATAACATATCTGGCAAAACCTCTCTCAACTAGATGTTACCGTGTATTGCTAAAGAAAGTCATCAGGACATCAAAATTTCAACTAAAATATAGAACAGTCATCACTCAGAACCATCAGAAATTGAGTTGAATGGCAGCCTGACAGTCACGGCATTAAAGAAACCACACCCATCCAGATTGGTAAGAGGGGCGGAGTCGCAGAGAGGGCTGGTCCCACATCCATGTGTGGTGGGTAAGAATTCAGGAGGGATATCTCAGGAGCGAGGAGTCTTAGCCCCATACCAGGCCCTCCAGCCCAGGGTTCCAGTGCCAGGAAGAGAAGTCCCCATAACTTCTGGCTGCAAAAATGAGAAGAGATTGGGTAGCTGGAAAAAACTACAGCAGTCCCAAGCATTTCCTCTTCAAGAACCCACACATGGACTCACTCCCTCTGAGCTCCATCACCGGGGTAGCAGCTTGAAAGGCACCAGTGGCATAGAGGGAGGAATGGAAGTGTCTGGCTTCAAGGCAGCAGCTGAGGGACTGCTTTTGCCAAGAGAGAAAGGAGGACAAAGGCCATTGTCCCTTTTTTTAAAAAAGATGTTATTTATTTTTTAGAGAGACGGGAAGGAAAGGAGAAAGAGATAGAGAGAAACATCAGTGTGTGGTTGCCCCTCACATGCCCACAGCCCAGGCATGTGCCCTGACTGGGAATTGAACAGGTAACCCCTTGGTTCATAGGCCCACACTCAATCCACTGAGCTACACCAGCCAGGGCCATTATCCCTTTTGTGAGCCCTCCCCCAACAGAGCCACAGATCTGGCAGGTGGGTGCCATATCTGAGACTCCATCAACCTGGCTAAAACTCCTTGCCCTGCCCTGAGATCTCTTGAGATTTATCCCACCTAGCTTATGGGCCCACCCAAACCGTTACCCATGACATTTCCATATGAATGACTGGTGTTGGCCCATGCTTCACAACTTCCTAAATCCTATCAAACAAGCAACAGCTAGCCAAGTAAGCCCTTAGCCCCTGTAACTCTTGGTAAGTGGCCCCAGGTCTGGCACTAGCAGCAGCCAGCCTAGATTCACACCTTGGCTTTGCCTGGGAATCTCTAAGCCCAGCACAAGTAGCAGCCAGCTCAGATTGCTTTACCGCCCAGGCAGAATGGCCCTGGGCAAACCACAGGTGGGGGCTGACCTTGCCCTGCACCACCTGGGAAAACCCAGAGCCTGTGCACCCAGTGGACAGCTTTGAACCACATCACAGCACCACCATCCTGCCCCCGAACTGCTGATCCTCCACAGAGGGCAGAGGGTGGTGGTCAGTGGTCACAGCCAGTCCTTGTAGCCGACTGGCCTTGGTACATCCCTCCCATTGACCTGCCAACAGCAATCAAGGCTCAACTACAAGAGGGGGGTGTACTCAGCCCACGCAAAGGGAGCACCTCTAGTACCTAGCTTGGGAGATATGGGAGGTTGTGCCACTGGACCCTACAGAACACCTACTACATTAGGCCACACTACCAAAACAGGGAGTCAGAGCAGCTCTACCTAATACATAGAAACAAACACAGGGAGGCTGCCAAAATGAGGAAACAAAGGAGCATGGCCCAAATGAAAGAACAGAGCAAAACTCCAGAAAAACAGCTAAATGAAATGGAGATAAGCAATGTATCAGATACAGAGTTCAAAACAATGGTTATAAGGATGATCAAAGAACTTAGCGGGGACCTCAACGGCACTAAAAAGATCCAGTTAGAAATGAAGGATACACTAATAGAAATAAAGAAGAGTTTACAGGGAAACAACAATAGAGTAGATGAAGTCGAGAATCAAATCAATGATTTGGAACATAGGGAAGCTAAAAACGAATCAGGACAACAAGAAGAGTAAAAAGAATCCAAAATAATGACAGTATAAGCAGCCTCTGGGACAACTTCAAGCATTCCATTTGCATCATAGGGGTGCCAGAAGAAGAGGAAAAGCAAGTAATTGGAAATCAATTTGAAATATAATGAAAGAAAACTTCCCTAATTTGGTAAAGGAGGTAGACCCGTAAGTCCAGGAAGCACAGAGAGTCAGTCCCACAGAAGATGGATGCGAAGAGGCCCACTCCAAGACACATCATAATTAAAATGCCAAAGGTTAAAGATAAAGAGAGCATCTTAAAAGCAGCAAGAGAAAAGCAGTTAGTTACCTATAGGGGAGTTCCCATAAGATTATCAGCTGATTTCTCAAAAGAAACTTTGCAGGCTAGAAGGGATTGGCAAGAAATATTCAAAGTCATAAAAAGCAGGGACCCACAGCCAAGATTGCTCTACCCAGCAAAGCTTTCATTTAGAATCTAAGGGCAGATAAAGAGCTTCCCAGAGAAGAAAAAACTAAAGGAGTTTATCATCACCCAACCATCATTATATGAAATGTTGCAGGGACTTATTTAAGAAAAAGAAGATCAAAATTTTAACAATAAAGTGGCAATAAATAGATATCTATCAACAACTGAATCTAAAAAATGAACTAAGCAAACAAAACAGAGACAGAATCATGGATACAGAGAGCGTTTTGATGGTCGCCCGATGGGAGGCGGGTGGCGGGGAATGGGTGAAGAGGTGAGGGGAAGAAGTTCACATAGGGAGTCAGAGAATGGCCATGGGATGTAAAGTACAGTATAGGAAAGGGCGTAGCCAGTGAGTTTATTATACTTGTGGTATGGTGTGAAGATTGAGGGAGTGGGGTGTACTGGGTGGAGGGGGCAAGTGGGGAGAAGGGACAACTGTAATAGCACAATCAATGCAACATAATTTAAAAAAAGAAAGTCCAGCTCTTAAGTTAACGATTCCATACTCAGCTAGTCCCTTGGCACTGCCAAGAACTCTTTTTACAATTAGCCGGCTCCCTTTCTTTTTCCAAGCAATAGGTACTTCCAACCTTTACCATTCTCCTTTAATCTACAGCTCCTAAAAGATGACCTTGCTACTTCTTCCAAGAGAAAATTGAGGCCCTTTCCTTTAGCTCTTGCCTCTCACCTGCCCCGCGCTTCCCCTGCATTCTCTCAGTGGTAGGAGTGTTCTTCCTGGTGTCCACTGTGGACTACACTCTCTGCTTCTGTTTCCTGCCCCGTCCATACTGCCTTCTCAGAAGCCTTACTCGGCCTGTTACCAGTCTCTTCACCATCTCTTTCTCCTGTTGCCTCTCTTTACCCTCGGCCTGTAGACAGACTCGGGCTCCTCCCTGTAGTTACTCTCTTTCTCTTGTATTTTAGAGCTAAGTTTCTTAAGTTAGTGCATTCGCTGTCTCTCCTTCTTTCCTCCCACTTATCCTTAGTTCACCTTCATGCAGCGAAAGCAGTTTTCCAAAGTTCTGTGACCTGCTAGTTCTTAAATTTGAGGGACTCTTTAGTTCGTATATTATTTGACTTCTTTCTTCTAGGTTTCTTCTGGGTTTCTTGCTATTTCTACTCTGGGGCCTTCCTCTTCTTCACCCATCAGCCCTGTGTTCACTCTGCTTTTTCTCCCAGGTGATTTTACTTGTTCTCATAACATCAGCTTCTGTCTGTCCACTGCAGAACTCTGGAATATCACTGCTTTGGACCCTTCCCTCTTTATTAAAATCACCCGCCCTTTAGTCTTCAGGTTCTGTAAGGTACTTACTTAGTACCTTTTAGTCTGTAGACCTTCTGTGGTAAGAACAGTGAGAATTAATATGCTTTGAAATAGATTAAAACATTGAAGCTCAGTGGATTAAGTGATTTGCCCAAGATCAGATGGTGAAAAATGGCAGATCTGAAATGAGTCCTTTCTGACATACTGTAGGTCAGACTCGCAGTTACCTGTTAGCTCAGAGTCCTACGTACATTCCACCGGTTTGTTCTTCCTCTCCTAGGTGGAGATTGGTAGTCTCAACTCGGACCAGAATCCCTGATTTATTGGACAACGTGATAAAATTTGAGTTCTTAGCCACCTTAACTTTCATGGTTAAAATTAAGCTTACTTATTATGTATGTGTTCATTAGACTAGAATTGGGTATTATTATTTTTTCATTATTCCCACCCCTAAGGGAAAGAATTAAATTATCCCTAATGAGAGACATTAAATACTAAGGAATAAGATTTTGTTAGGTAGGGTTGTTGAGCTTTGAAGGGCCACAAATGATCATAATATCTAAGATGTGTTCTGCCTCTTTGGGCTGTTACCACCTCTGTGGAGAATGCACACCGTGAAGGAGCAGAGCACTTGCCATAGACAGGCACGCGCTTCATCGTGCCCGTCGGTGCCATTCAGCCCTGTTCTTGGCCTCCTTGCTGTGTGGTCTCTGAAAGCGGGCGGAGTAGGTGTGGTTGTTCCAGGCAAAAATCTGGGTAGCAGAGCATCCTGCTTCGACCCTGAGGGGCCTTCCATTCGAATCCCAGACTCTGCCCAGATGATAACATCGTCACCCAACATAGGTAATTGGAGTAATTTCCCTACAATGTGAATGGTTGGGATCGAGCTAATAAATTATGTATTATGATTGTTCACTTATTGGTATAATGTAAAAAGAAAGTAGTTTTATAATTCTGGTATAATTTGAGGCTCACACCCTTTCCTGCACCAGTGCAAGAAAAAGGTCTCTTCTACACAGCCGAGGAACCACGAGGTTCCAGCGATAACCACATCTGTGTCTGTTGCCTTTCACTTTCTAGCTCGTTCTCCAGTGTTCAGCGCCATGTTCGAACATGAAATGGAGGAGAGCAAAAAGGTATGTATCAGGATAAAAGTATGTCTTTTAGCTGGGTGACTGGATTCGGGTGGTTTTTCCAATCTGGCAGATTTCTTTCTCTGATTATTTTTTCTTACTGTGTTACTGAAATGGAGGACAAATTCCCCGAATAGACACTTTCTGAGAGCAGAGCGGTGGTCCAGAAGGATTCTAGGAAGAGCAGACTCACTCGATCCCAGGCAGACCATCCAGACATTTGAGGGCAAGGTAGCAGACGTGTGTCTACTCAGGAAAAGAAAGGGGGAAATGGAAGATAGAGTCGTCAGGCTGTGGTATTGGAGAAAATAAAGGCGGTACATATGGTGGAGAAAGTCTGTTACAGTCCAGTAGGACAAAGAGCAACTTTCCATTCGTATTAGGTTTTGAGTGGTTCTCTCCTCACCTGTGCTTACAACCGGAAGTGTTTTGAGCCTTGGCCGGGTCGCTCGGTTGGTCGGCCGGAGCACCGTCCCTACACCACTGGGATGCACAGTCAGTGCCCCCCTCCACATCCGCGTTTCTCTCCCTCTCCTGCTCCCTCCCCCCTCTAAAATCAATGAACATATTCCTGGATGAGGCTTTTAAAAAAGAAGAAAGTTGTTTAGGGATTTTATTCTGGTGGAATGTTTCTCACTTCCCGTTTCTCTGACACAGAATCGGGTTGAAATCAATGATGTGGAGCCCGAAGTCTTCAAGGAGATGATGTGCTTCATCTACACGGGGAAGGCTCCGAACCTGGACAAAATGGCCGATGATCTGCTGGCAGCTGCTGACAAGGTGAGACAGGAATAGAAGAAGAAGCACAGCGCGAGGAGTTTCTGGGACCTGTTGAGTTCCACGGCTGGGCTGCCGTGCTGCATCGTAGCTAAGACGAGCATATGTGTTCGTTTGGCGGGACAGCCCTGGTCCACGCTTGTGTTCCCGCACAGTTATCGCTAGTACCCTTTTTATTCTCAAAAGTAGCCTGCTTTGAGCGGTGAATGCTACGGTCGCCCTGCTTGTGGAAAAGGAGAGGGAGTTCGCTGTGCGCCTCTCTTCCCCATCTCGAATTTAACCATAGTGATGCTAAAGACTCGGGTAGGACTAACATTGGGATTTATAACTTATAACTTGGCTTTGTTATTTATAAAATGTTCTTGAGTTCACTAACCTTTATTTAAACTTTTTCAATAAGAGAATAATCTCTTACCCAGTGTGCTGGTTTAAGTTTCCCCTAAGTAGTTATTGAAATATTCAAAATTATAAGATGATTAAAGCTCTTTGGGAAAAAAGAGATACTTCTACGGTATACGCACACTTTGATTGTAGGATGCATTTTGATTTGAGAAAAGCTGTGAATAAAAACCTGGATCTTAGCAAGGAAATACAGTGACCACCTAAAAACAGTGCCAGTGATTCCCACAGTAAGCCTGGGGGGGTGGCTAATGACATTCTGGGTCTAACCAAGTCACGTGGGGGTTTGTGTGCTGCTGTTTCAGTGCAAGATTTCTCAGGACCTTCAGTGTGTGGGGTGGCCCCTGCGTTTTCTGGAAGGGAATAGGATAGCATTTCTCCATTTTAGGTAACCCTGGAATTCTTTTCCTCAAGGATCACCCGTGGGATTCATGTTTCCTGAAACACATCTTAGAAAACAGACTTTCATTGTGTAAATACATCAGAGAGAGCTCAGTGACCTGCCCTCCACGGCCCTGTGGTCGGAGGAAACACGATGGGGGGTGTGCGTGATTACTCTCTACCCTGTGGAAGCTTTTCTTGTATTGGGAAGGGGAGCCGAGGCAAGCGTGTCAGAGGGCTTAAACCTGACCGGTAGGAGACCCTGTGAGAGAGGCGGTTCTCTGCAGGAAGTGGCTCCTCTTCCTGCCTTGAGGCTGCAGCCCCCGTCTGAGGGCAAAGCTGGCTCTGACGTAAGGGCGTGGAGCCTTTCAGGGCTTGCTCATGGGAGTAGTCTCCTTTCACCTCCCTTTGCATCCCTGAGGACAGAAGAAAGTACCTGTGTTTACAGTGGATGTTTTATCTTTATTGATCTGCTTTTTGGAGTACTTGTAGAGGATAAGGCATGTAAACCCAATCAATGCTGCAGATGAAAAGGATTGAATAATAACCGTATCCTCCACCCTTCAAGACTTGATCAGCACAGCTAAGCAGTGCGGACATCCCACGCCCTTGCAGTCTGGCTCAGTTCTGACCAGAGGAAACTTGCTTCCAGTGCAGACAGTAAGGAAATAGACACTGAGCTCTGGGCCTTTGGCTAAGGTCAGGTGCAGAAACACTGAGGCTGAGTCGTAACCTCTCAGAGCCACGGTCAGACAGTCCATGGCCCTGGGTTTAAATCTCTGCTCCTCCGCCGGAGCACCTACTGGGAGCCTGCTGTGGGTGCTCAGAGCGTGGGGATCAGCCTGGACCGACACTCTGGGGATGGAATTTTCAGTGCGGTGAGTGAACTTGGGATTTTAAAAGATAAAGCGGTTGAATCACAGCGGTACTTTATATAAACTTGCGAATGAGAAGTACCTGAAGGGTGTGTTTTCAAACTTTCCCCTTAGATACCCTTTGCTTCAAGCTTACTTGAGACGTTTTTACCTTTATACCTCCTTGTGAGCTTCAGGAAAACAGAATAAGAAATCCGTCATGGAGGGATCTAAACACCTAGAATTTACCCTCTAGGCCGAAACAGCTTCTTCTGAGCTCTTCCAGGCTCCTGGGAACATGTGTAATTAGACCAAAAACAAAACAAAACACACTGGCCAGGCCTGAGAGACACAGTTGCAATCTCTCGGGTAAGTACTGCCATTAGGCAGGTTTTTCAGAAGTATAATTAAGAAAAAAACTTGGTCTCCCCAGAGACAAGAGTGGCTACTTTTGTCTAATTGTACAGTAGGGATCAGAGGTATTCACAGTCAGTCCTTTGAAAAGAATGAATTGAGAAAGGGCAAGAAGAATGTTCTGTGCAGCACAGTGTAAAACTGAACATTTACTCAACCTTTTCCAGCCCTTAAAACAAAAACCTAATTTCTTGCTTGTCTAGTGTCACTCCCGTTTTCCATGGAAACTGTTTTCCAGCTACTCAAATGTAAAAAATTAAAGCTGCACCAAAACCAATAAAACTCTCTCTTTGCTGCAGGAGGTCACAGCGCCAGCAGATAGGCCTCCTCACGCAGGAGTGATGAGAACAAAGCTGTCCTGGTTTGATTGCCATGACTCGGCCCGGAGGAGCGCTGCACCCCTGAGTTCCGGGCCCCTTAGATGGGACCTGTGTGGAGACCGGAGACCCTCAGTCAGGCCCCTTGCCTGTGACCTGATTTATTTTGTGCCTTCTTTTATCCCCTCCTCCTCCTATCCCTGAAGTTCCTTAGTAAGTTCCTAATCTCGTATTTGAGAGCAGGGAGTACAGTTGCATCAAAACAAGTCAACTAAATCAGATGTCCCCAGGATTAACCCAGACTTTCATTTCCAAAGCCTTTGTATCCTTTACTTGGAAGATAGGAAGTGTTCAGACTGAAACTGGATCCAGGGTCTTTGCTGCTTTGTTCTTTTACCCTGAGAATCTTAACCTCAACCCCAGTAAAATAGGACTCCATTTATCCTTCTCTGTATAAAAGGTGGCCTTGGTTGACCCTCATTCAGGAACAGCTGGTGGCAGAGGTGCCGGTGAATGTCACTGCAGGGCTTCTCTCTACAGCCTGGCGGTCCAGTCGGGAGGCCCTGCCGGGCTAGTGACAGTGCCTAAGTAGACAGGACTGTGCTCCATTCTGGTCTGGCTCTAAACACAAAGATTGCAGAAATTTAAAATGTAATGTCCCTGGTGACTTGAAGCAGAGTAGTGCCTCCTTATAAGGGTAGAAACACTTTAATCACAGTTGGGACAGGGTACACTCGGGGATGCGGGTCTGCTTCATAATTGCCATTTTTCTCATAGGTAGACTGTGGAACTGGAGTGGGAGGGGTGCAGGTTATTCCCGCTGTCTTCCTTTCAGCCTTCGGAGCACGGCTGTGGCTGTAATTGCAGCAGTAGCCTTCTCGCAGCCTGCAGCCCGGACAGAGTGTTCGGGTGTCCGCGACACGATGGCACAGCTGTGGAAAACAGCTTCAGCAGCGCTCAGCCCGGAGCCATCCCTGCTCTGACCGTGGCCCCTGTGTTTTCCAGTACGCCCTGGAGCGCTTGAAGGTCATGTGTGAGGATGCTCTCTGCAGCAACCTGTCCGTGGAGAACGCTGCCGAAATCCTCATCTTGGCCGACCTCCACAGCGCAGATCAGCTGAAAACTCAGGCAGTGGACTTCATCAACTAGTGAGTTGGCATCTTCAGAGTTCTCCTTGCAGGGTAGTTGGGATAGCTAGAGAAATGAGGAAGACTTTGAATTAGCGAGTGAAATAGACGAGAAGCTTCATTAACCTCTTAGTAGTAAGTATAGAATTTTCACCTTTCCCTTCATCTCAACAGTGTGGAGGATGGTTTTGCTTTCATGGGTCTAATTTGATTGCTGAGTGAAGAGTTTTTACTCCTTGTAGGATCTGAGTTGGTGAGAGCGACAGCTTGCTGGCCAGAACAAGCTGTGTGGCCTGAATGGTAGCATCTTGCCTTCGCAGGCACTGGCTTGATAAAAGGCGTGTGGATCTCGGGGAGAGCAGAAGTGTGTTTTTATGAGTTAGTAAAATCCATCCAGTGGTTCGTTGTGGGATGACGAAAAGAGAAGGGACCATCAGTAGATGAGGCTGTTAAATACAGTTTTGAGAAAGAAATGTTCATTCCAGTAGACCTGTTCCTTCAAGCTTAAATGACAAATGACCTGGCCGTATCACATTCGGAAACAGTTCTCCGAGGGGCATGTCCTCCTGCCCTGCCCCCTGGGAAGCAAAAGCAGGAGAAAGCCCGAGGAGGAGGAGCAGGCCCTAACAAGCCCTCACGGCCGCAGTTCTGGAGTGAGGCGGGTCGAAGAGCTTGCCAGGTGGATGATGAACATTATTCAACACAGAAGGGGCCCCCAGACAGGAAGCAATATCCTCTAAGTGTGTCTGTAAGGTTATTTGGAGATTTTATTTATTTATTTTTAGAGGGAGAGAGACATCGATGTGTGAGAGGAGCACCAATGAATTGGTTGCCTCTCGCACGCCCCCAGTCAGGATCTTGGTCTGCAACCCCACCGTGTGCCCCAACGGGAAAACTTTCAGTCTGCAGGCAAGCGCTCATTCCCCTGAGCCACACCAGCCAGGGCCTTAAGATTATTTTGAAGGAGTTACCGACTGATGCAGAAGAGAATGGGGACCACCAAATGCTGGTCCTAGCGAGTGCTCATTCTGTGCTGGAGAGGTCCGTGATGCTTTGTGGATTTAACCGTTCAGTGAAGTGCGGTTAGCCTCCCCTCCTGTTTCATAGTCAGATAGGCCCCGGGCTCTGATCCGCTCTCTGGTTAGGGCACTAGTAAATGGCAAAGCCAGAAGGAAGCTCAGAGTTGTCCCTGTATTAGCAACATACAGAGCGTGGACAGTGTCGCGAAGAGCCTGAGGGGCACTTCACCTTGCAGTTGATGATATGGAGGCACAAAGTCCTGGTGTTAAGTTCAACAGCCACAATCTGGTCAGTTCTGTGCACCATCTAAACAAGCAAATTCTTATGCACATTAAAGGTTTTCTTTTTTGAGTGTTTCTTGCAAACTCTGGGAAATTAGGCTGTCTAGGTAGCTGTTTAATTATTCTTCACTCACTCCTTTGGTAACCCACCTCTCCGCATTTCTCCTAGTCATGCTTCGGATGTCTTGGAGACCTCCGGGTGGAAGTCCATGGTGGTGTCACATCCCCACTTGGTGGCTGAGGCGTACCGCTCTCTGGCTTCAGCACAGTGCCCCTTTCTGGGACCCCCACGCAAGCGCCTGAAGCAGTCCTAAGATCCTGCAGTTGTAAGACTCCGTTTATTTTCCAGAAGCAGCAGCCACTGTTGCTGCCACTGACCACCAGGTAGACAGCGCAGTCCGTGGAGCTTTTACTCTGCTGTGGGGGGACTGCACTGTGGCCCCAGACTTTTAAAGCAGCACTAAATAAACTTGGGGAAACGGGGGGAGGGAAGGGCCAGGGACTCGGGGCTGTTCGACCTAATGAAACCCTGTTGCTGTGTCACTGTGTTCCCTTTGGCCTGGCCGAGTGCGATCCCGCAGGGATCCGGTGTAGGCGCTGGCCCTGAGGACATCCTGGCCGTGCGGTACTTGGAGAAACCTGTCTGCATCTGGTCGAGCAGAGCAAACCGTCAGGTGCCTGGAGCAAAAAGGAAAAAGAAAGGACATTTAGTTTTAAGACAAGGGGAAAGAAAAGGCAAGAAAAAAGGATTTTTGCAGAATTTCTCAAAAATCAGTTTGTGGATTCCAGTACTATTTATATAGAGAGAAGTTTCAGTCCATCCAGCTGTGCTAAAACTGGGATATTTGTGAAAACCCCTCACCACCCTGCAAGTATCGGCGAGCTCTCTGGTCGTTAGCACTTACTGTTTGCAAGAACAGAATATATCCTTTTGTCCCTTTACGGAGAGTGACGAGTGAAGGCGAAAGGAGAAGGAGGTTATTTGATCTGGAAGATGAGTGTTCTGATGTGGTGGCTTTTGCAGAAAACCTTTATTAGTGTTGAAAACTGGAAAAAAAATTCACCCAGAATTCATACTGTCTTGACAAGAACTATGGTTCTCTGTTTTTAGATATTGTGGAAAATGTTTTTTGGCATTTTTCTCTGATTTTATTTCTTGTTCCTCCCCCACCCTCTTTTCTTAAAAAAAGAGAAAAAAACACAAAACAAAAAGAAGAGAAAAGGAAGTTTTATTATTAATACTGTGTGAAAAAGTCCCAGCCCTGATTGCTCAGCTGTCGTTCGAACCTGCGCCTGCGCAGGAGCCAGTCCTGCCCCTTCCAGTCCACCCCTCTTCCTACAGGGGAGAAGTTCCAAATGTTAACTTTTGTTCTTTTTGAAAATATAAATAATGACTATTTTGTACTGTGTGGTATCTCTGGTCTTTTGTTTCACCCGTCTGAGTTGTCTTTTGGGTCTGAGTTCCTTAAGGGATTTCGGAGGCCTCTCTCCATCCTTCAGCTGGCAGAGATTTGGTCTGAAATACCCGAGCAGTGGGGACTCACTGTGTCTCCCTGATCTCGCGCTTCCTCGGTGAGCCGCCAGCAGCTGCCAGTCTCTCGCCCTTCCTGAGCTCATCGCAGCCCACATTCTGCTGGGGGTCAGGCTCCCGCCTCTGCTGAGGCAAGCAGTGAGAGTGGGCTCTCCGGCCCCGACATGTTTTAAGGCCTACTCTCCATGTCCTTCCTAGTGAAGTATAAAACATCAAGGGGACGTGGGTGTGCAGATTAAGTAAAGGGACGGTATTATCTCTTGCTGGGTCTGTCACTGACTCAATGTGTCTTCAGAAAAGGTGATGTCTGAATCCCCAGTGAGCCCCCAAGAACGCCCTGGGCCCCCTCTGCCTTTCGCATAGCAGCGGGGGACAGGACAGTGGGGGTGCTGGAGAACGCACTGGCCATCTGGCCAAGGTATGTCTTAGTTGGCCTTAGATGGAATCTCGACTTGTTTCACCTTCCGTTTCCCTTCAGGGACTGTAGCCTTTGTAGGTATTTCAGTTTTCATTTATCTGGCTGCCCCTGCAATGGAGTAGATGTTTATCATCCGTATAATCAAAGACAGGATCTGCTTATTGGAAACCAATCATTCCGTGGCACTGTTCGGTTTCCTCCTAAGTGTCACCTAAGTGAGGGAGCACCCAGTTCTCCGTGCTCTGGCTGCTGTCCCTGTGCCCCCTCGGCCCCCGGTCTGCAGATCAGCACACACTCCAGGGGCCGGGCAGGCACAGTCTGCCACACCACCTGGTCTCCGGGGCAGCTGCGTTTGTGCAGCAGTCCTCGGTTTTCAGCGAACCACGCGCACAGTGTCCCACGTGAGCTTCCCAACAACTTGAGTTGGTAGGACGAGTGATAAATATCTTCCCATTTTATAGATGAGAGAAGTCAGGGGACTTGCCTGAGATCACAGAACTGCTGAGTGACAGTCCTTCTCATGTAGAACCCTGAAAAGATTGTCAGCAATGGAGCAAGTTTCTTTTGTGGAATGTTTCGGGACGAAGTACGAGGCAAAGCGTCCTTTCTGTGGGAGTAGCAGGAGCGAAGCTCTGGAGCGATGCCTCTGCTTGCTTGCTCTCCAGTGGTTCCCGGAAGACAAACCAGACTTCAGATTTGCTTTCTTCTTTATTCACAGAGAGCTGCGGGTTTGGGGCTGGTGGGTTTGGAGAAGA
>PVKM010011397.1:0-33307 GCA_004027735.1 Carollia perspicillata
GTAAGTTCATTTTCATTTGTTTCCAGAAACTTTTTGATTTCTTCCCTAATTTCATTCTTGACCCACTCATTGGTTAATAGCATGCTATTCAATCTCCATAATTTTGAGTGTTTGGGTTTTTTTTGCTTGGAATTGGTTTCTAATTTCAGTCCTTTGTTGTCAGAGAAAATGCTTGGTATGATTTCAATTTTCTTGAATTTGTTGAGACTTGTTTTGTGTCCTATCATGTGGTCTATCTTTGAAGATGTTCCATGTGCAATTTGAGAAGAATGTGCTCTATATATATCAGTTAAGTCCATTTCATCTAGGGCTTTGTTCAATGCCACAATATCTTTTTTGATATTTTGTTTGGAGGATCTGTCCATTTTTGACAGTGGGGTGTTAAAATCCCCTACTATAATTGTGTTGCTGTCAATATCCTTCTTGAAGTCCTCTAAGATTTTCTTTATGTATTTGGTGCTTCTACATTGGGTGCATATATATTTACAGTGTTTATGTCTTCTTGGTGGAGTCTTCCCTTGAGTATTATGAAATTACCTTCTGGGTCTCTTTTTATGGGCCTCCTTTGGAAATCTATTTTGTCTGATATGAGTATTGCTACCCCAGCTTTCTTTTCCTGTCCATTTGCTTAGAATATTTCTTTCCAGCCCTTTACTTTCAATCTGTGTAGATCTTTTGTCCTCAGGTGGGTCTCTTGTAGGCAGCATATGTGTGGGTCATGCTTTCTTATCCTTTCAGGTATTCTTTGTCTTTTAATTGGAACATTTAATCCATTTACATTTAAGGTTATTACTGATAGGTTCTTATTCATTGTCATCTTTGTACCTGTGTTCCTCTCTCTCTGTCTCTCCCTTCCTTTCCTTAAAGCACACCCTTTAGCATGTCTTGCAGAGCTGGTTTGGTGGAGGTGTATTCTTTCAGACTTCTTTTGTCTGAAAAGGTCCTTATTTGGCCTTGTATCTTGATTGAAAGTCTTGCTGGGTAAAGTATCCTTGGTTGTAGTCCTTTAGTTCTCATTACTTGGAATATTTCCTGCCACTCTCTTCTGGCTTGAAGTGTTTTTATTGAGAAGTCAGTTGCTAACCTTATTGGGGCTCCCTTGTATGTTATTTCCTTTTTCTCCCTTGCTGCCTTTAAAATTCTCTCTTTGTCTTGGAATTTTGCCATTTTTATTATGATGTATCTTGAAGTGGGCCTCTTTGGGTTCCTGTTGATTGGGACTCTCTGTGTTTCTTGTATTTGTGTGACATTTTCCTCTCATCAGATTGGGGAAGTTTTCCTTCATTACTTTTTCAAATAGGTTTTCTATCCCTTTTTCTTCTTCTTCTCCTTCTGGTATCCGTATTATTCAGATGTTATTGTGTTTATTATTGTCTTGTATTTCTCTTAATCCCTCTTCATTTTTTTCTGAGCCTCTTTTCCTTTTCCTGCTTTTTCTTGGTGTTTTTTTCTATTTTGTCCTCCAGCTCACTGATCCAATCTTCTGCTTCATCTATCCTGCTTTTGATTCCTTCTACTGTGTTCTTCAGTTCAGATATGTATTCTTCATTTCCTCTTGGTCCTTGTTGATATTTTCTGTTTCCTTTTTCATACTGATATAGTTTTCAGAAAGTTCATTGTAGCTTCTTTGTAGTTTCTGGTAGTTGGTTGTGAGCTCATGGAGCTTCCTGGTGACCATTTCTTTGAACTCAGCATCTGATAGTTGAGTTGCCTCTATTTCATTTAGCATTCTTTCTGATGTTTCCTCCTTCCCTTTCATTTGGGGATTGTTTCTCTGTCTTCCCATTGTTCGTGAGACTCTTCTTTTTAGCCTCAGCTTCTCAAATTGATCTGATCTGGCTCTCTGGGTTTATGGTGTGAGCTTCTGTGATAGAGTGCCTGTGAAGTTCAGTGGTGCAGTCTCCTCCGGTATCCTAGTGTTCACTGCTTCCTCCTGTTCTTCTTTGCAATCCATTGGAGGGGTAAGGCAAAATGGTTTAAGACAGCAAGAGCGTGTTCTATGTTATTTACAGTAGCAGCTGGTAAAAAAGAGATAGGAAATCCTTTGGCTGTGTGTAGTATTAACTGTAATATATCACCCAACAAGTTGCTTTTAGAAATGGTGGAATATATGTAAGTCTCTTGTTGGGGATGGAAGGGTTGTGAGTTAGATCTAGACAGCAGTGAGGTTGTGAAATGTCAGATTCAGAGGTAAGGTCAGATTCAGCAGTGAGGTTGTGAAATGTCAGAGGTAAGGTGAGAATAAAGGAATGTAAATGGGTATAGTGACTGAGAGAATAGAGTTAACCACTACAGTAATAGAGTTCAGAAAACCATGTAGTGGGCTAGGAGCTTGGAGGGGTGTTGTGTAGTATTTACAATAGTATGGAACAGCTATTATTTACAATAATATTAGAGCAACAACCATATGACAGAATCTATAGAATCTAGATACCAAGAATAAGGAGTGTTGGACCTTTAGTAGTGTGCTAATGGAACACAGGTAAAGGGAAGAACATTAAATTAACAATACACTATGACTGGGAGAACAGGGGAAATCTGTCACTCGATACAATATGCTCAACCAAACAAAGAAGACTAAACAGAAGGAAGAGGAATACCAAAATACTATTCAAATAGAAGATGTAAGAATAAGGTAGAAATAATGATGCAGATATGCAGTATCTTGCAGGTTCCTTGTAATAGCAAAGCGAAATTTGTCTGTCTCAACTGTTGGGATTCCCCCTCTTTGGGACCAACTCTAGTCTTTTCACAGTTCCAGTTTTCTTTGTCACATTTGTCACATTAAAAAAAAAAGGAAAAGAAAAAAGAAAAAGAAAGCAGACGAAGGAAGGTAGAATAGATAAAATTGGAATGAAAGCACGAAGGAATAAAACAAGAAATAAGGAAAGAGAGGTAAAAAGTGTTAAGACAAAAAATAAAAATTAAAATATAAAACAATTCTTTGGAAAAATCAAAGAAACACACACATGCTTACACACCAGGGGAAACAAAGAAAAAAAGAAAAATAAGCAAAAACAGAAAAAAGTATAAAAATATAACTGTAAAAAAAAAAGAAAAGAAACCCTCTTGCTGGTTTCAAACTGGTCAGACTGGTTTTTCTGTTCCTGCTGCAGGGCAGAACAGAACCCGCTGAAGGGCGGGTTCACAGATGTGCTCTCTGGGTGCCTGGGGTTCCCGGTCTCCATCCACAGGCACGCCCCCTCTGAGTTTATCAAGTAGTCTTCTGTTCTCCAGGGTGTGCAGGCTCTGGGTTTATCTGAGCCTTGTGTTTTCTGTGGCCTTGCAGGACTATCGAGCCCTCTCAAGTACTTTTGCTGTGCACGACCTCACTGCGTCTATAGGGGTCGTCCACTTGTCTCTGCCAGCGGGCACCTTTGGCTCTGGGTTTATCTGAGTGGTGTGTTTTCTCAGGCTGCCCGGGATTAACTCACCCTCTCAAGTTGTCTCACTGTGGGAGCCTGTGAGTGCACACACACCCGCGACCCTGCTGTGGTTATACGCGCCCTCTCACCGTCTTTCGCTGCGCGGGCACCTGTTCTGGATTTTCCAGGTGCAGGCTCCCAGTCACCCGCGGCACACTCCCCAAGTTACCCCTGGCACACTCTCTCTCCAGATCGTGGCTTGGTCTCCAGTGCTCCACAAAGCTCTGTCTCCCCCTGGGTTGCAGGTGCGCCCAGCAGGGCTGCCTCTGGTCATACCACTCAGGCGCACACTCTTTTCAGGTCTCTGCATGGGTGCTCACAATCCCTGTGTGTTTGGAGCTCAATCGTTGAAATTGCCCTCTAAAATTTCAAGCATTCAGGCTTCCCCCCAGTGTTGCTCGAACCCTGCCTAGCCAAGGAGGGAGTGCCTGACCTAGCTCCCTGTGTTCAGCCCAACCGGGGGGTGGGCTGGGGTTATAGCCTCCCTGCTCCCTGAGCTGATTTCTAGGTCTCTATTTTCCCAAAGTATTCTCCTTACCATCTGCTTATTCAATGTCCACTACAATTTTTGATCTCCTATCTTCATATATGCTGTGGTACTGTTGGCTGTCTGCTCTGTTCCTCCATAGATCAGTCAGCCAGGTTTCTCTCCCGTGTGCAGGAGGAAGTGGAATCTGCTCCCTCTTACCAAGCTGCCATCTTCTCCCACAGCTAATTCTCCATGGTGGTCACAGCCAGTCCTTGCAGCCAATCAGTCTGGGGGTAAATAAATCCCACTGATGTCCCAACAGCAATCAAGGCTCAACTACAACAGGAGGGTGTGCACAGCCCACACAGGGGGCACAACTGTAGCACTCAGCTTTGATGACAAGACAGGCTGCACCAACAGGCTATACAGAACACCTACTATATAAGGCCACTGTACCAAGACCAGGAGACATAGCAGCTCTGTCTAATACATAGGAACAAACAAAGGGAAGCAGCTTAAATGAGAAGACAAAGAAACATGTCTCAAATGAAAAAACAGAACAAAGCTCCAGAAAAAAACTAAACAAAATGGACACAAGCAATCTATCAGACATAGAGTTCAAATCACCGGCGACAAGGATGTTCAATGCACTTAAGGGTAGAGGAACTAGTGAGAACTTCAACCAAGAGATAGGAAACATAGAAAAGAACCTGCCAGAAATAAAGGGGATCCAATATGGCTACAGAGTAGCTGGAAGCCCCTTCTCCTTGCTCCCAGACTCAGACGAGTCTTGCGGTCCCACAGAGCAGTTGACCTGAGAGTCCGCTGGAGAATGAATGACAGCATGTGTGAGCGAGCACGTATGCAGATGAGAGTGGGAAGTGTGAGGGACTGGGCAGGAGCCTGCCTGCAGGGTGCCTGGGAGCTGGTGGCCAGGGCTGTCCACGTGGAACAACTGCTGCCGCTGCTGCCCAGCCCAGAGCCTGTGGCTGAACAGAGTCAGGCTGGCTGCAGTTCGGCTCAGGAGCTATGAATGACTGGGGTGAAGAGATGTGGCTGGGGACGCGCTGGCCTCAGAAATATTGTTGTGGGAGCAGGCCCGCGCAAGGCTGAAGATCTCTGTAGAGAGCGGGGACAGCACCCTGCCACTGCCCCGTGTTATAGTATAACTGCAAGGCTCTTCCAAATGCCATCCAGGAAAGATCCAGAGAGAAACTTTATCTAAAATTGTTTGAGGATCTGACAGGTGGGGGCCAGCTCTGAAAGTGAGACTCTGTGATTTTTGGAGATGGGGAGTACATGGGGAACAAGTCCCCCAGTGCTGTAACATGTGCCACACAGAAGCTCTTTTAAAAGGGGAGCTGAGTCAAGACACAGGACTTGGCAGGGACCTGGGGCTCCCGTGTGTGTGTGTGCAGGCGGAGTGGCTCTGCTAACCAAAACTCACAGCTACAGAGTCATACTGAAGGGACTCTAGGAGCCAATCCAGGTGGTTGGCAAGCAGAGGGCATGCTGTTCAAAGTGGAGAATACATACCTGAACCTCTTGCAAGAGAGTGGCAGGCGGGGACTAGAAGGCAGGAGCTGAATGCCTG
The DNA here is from genome assembly GCA_004027735.1 of Carollia perspicillata. Lineage (NCBI taxonomy): Eukaryota > Metazoa > Chordata > Mammalia > Chiroptera > Phyllostomidae > Carollia > Carollia perspicillata. Next base: position 5,489 of record PVKM010011397.1, read on the forward strand.
AGATACGTGGCAGCCAGCCAGATCTCCTCACAGACAGGCAAGCTGAAACCCCACCTGTGGGATTACAGCCTTTGCAGATCAGTAAGGCCAGGCTCAGGAGTCCCCTGTGGGGAGCATATCTGTGGGGGGAAAAGATTTGAAAGGACCCTTTACCAGACACTATGAGCTACACTCTCCCTTGGGCCCTGATCCACCAAACCCAATGGAGCAGAAAGAACAGAAAGAGGCTCAAGATGGGGGATTCTGGGCCCCACCCAGTCTTAGTATCTAGACAGAGCTGTTGCCTGTGCCAAGCAAGAAAGAGCTGTCACTTTTATACAGATTGGCACCCCACAGGAAATGGTCAGTTGATCTACCAGAAACCATACACTATTGGAAAGAATCTGGGACAGACCAAGACATGTGGCAAGGGGACAGAGAAACACTCCCATCATCTTTCCTGAGGACTGAATAGTGCCCCTGGGAGTGACCCAGGGTTCCCACCCATCTAATCACATCAGAGGGCCCTGCTGGAGGCAGGCGGAAAAGGCACTGGTGCATTAAATGAAACACTCCTGGGCCCAGAGATGATGGAGAGACAGAAGGGCAGAATAGTGGTGTCTAGCCAAATCTAGAAGAGAAGGCCACAGATTATAGATTGCTTGTAGTCTTGAACAGGCTGCATGGGGCCAGACTGGGACACCATTTGACATCACCAGGGGCTGATCTGGAAAGAGAAGACAGTGTACCTGTGCAACAGTATACAGGATGTGGTGAGCGGAGTGACTCTCAGTCAGACAACTTGAGGGAAGGACACACAAAAGAATGACCTGACAAACAACAACAAGGACCAAACCCAATTACAACCAGAGAGCCCACATAAACAGCATAAAGGGCATCTCAAGAGAATAAAGCTCAGATCAAGGAGACTGTACCACTGAGTCCCACAGTTCTCCTACCATAAAAGGTAGCAACATGAAGACAAGGAGTCAAAGCAGATCTAATCTAATCTATGGAAACTAATCTATGGAAACATCAATCTAATGTATGGTAACAAACAAGAAGAATCACCTAAAATGGGGAGACAAGGAAACAAGTCCCAATCAAAAGGAAAGGAGGAATCCCCAGAAGACTGCTAAATGAAATTGAAGAAAAATATCAGACACTGAATTCAAAATAATGGTTATAATGATGTACAAGTAGCTGAGTGAGAACTACAAAGAACTCCAGGGAAGCTACAAGGAACTTACTGCAATCTACACAAGCATGAAAAAGGACATAGAAATGACCAGTAAGAGCCAGGAGGAAATGAAGAATACAATATCTGAAATGAAGAAACAGTAGAAGGAATTAAAAGCAAGCTATAGGAAGTAGAGGTTTGGATAAGTGAGCTGGAGGACAAAGTAGAAAATAATTCCCAAACAGCAACAAAACAAAAAAGAAAAAGTCTAAAAAAGAACAAAGAGGGTGTAAGGGAGCTGTAGGACAACATGAAATGTAATAATATCCATATAATAGGGATACCAGAAGGGGAAGAAGAGGAGCAAGGGATAGAAAACTTGTTTGAAAATGCAATGACAGAAAACTTCCCTAACTTGATGAGAGAAAAATTCACTCTAGTTCAGGAAACACAGAGGGTCCCAATGAAGAGGAACCCAAAGAGACCTACTCCAAGATACATCATAATTAAAATGGCAAAATTCAAAGACAAATAGAGAATCTTAAAGGCAGAAAGGGGGAAACCAGAAGTAACACATAAGAGAGCCCTGATAAGGCTAATAGCTGACTTCTCAATTGGAACACTATAAGCCATAAGGGAATGGCATGAAATATTTCAAGTAATGAAATGCAAAGATCTGCAACCAAGACTACTCTACTCAGGAAGGCTCTCATTTGAAATAGAAGGTGAAATAAGATGTTTTCCAGAGGAAAAAAGGGTAAAAGAATACATATCCATCAAACAGCCATTGCAAGAGATGCTAAAGAGACTGCTTTAAGAAGATGAAGAAATAGAGAGGAACATAGGTACAAAGGGGGAACATGGCAATGAATAAGTACCTATCAATAATAACCTTAAATGTAAATGCATTAAATGCTTTACTCAAAAGTCATAGGGTGCTGAATGGATAAGATACATGACCCACATACGCTATCTACAAGAGACCCACCTCAGAACAAAAGATCTACAAAGGCTGAGAGTGAAGGGATGGAAAAAAATATTCCAAGCAATAAGACATGAAAAAAAAAAAAACAGGGTTAGAAATATTTATATCAGACAAAATAGATTTCAAAGGCCATAAACAAAGGCCATAAAAAGTGACAAGGAAGGATACTACATAATACTTAAGGGAATAATCCATCAAGAAGAGATAACTCTTGTAAACATGTATGCACCCAATATAGGCATACCAAAATATGTAAGGAAAATCTTGGAGGACTTCAAGAAAGAAATCAGCAGCAATACACTCATAGTAGGAGATTTTAACACTGCATTATCAACAATGGATAGATCTTCCAAGGGAAGAACCAACAGTGATATTGTGGCATTGAACGACACTCTAGATCAAATGGACTTATTGATATATACAAAACCTCTCACCCCAAGAAGCAAAATATATACTTTTCAAATACACATAGATCATTTTCAAAGACAGATCACATGGTAGGACACAAAACAAGCCTTAACAATTTCAGAAAATTGATCTTATCAAGCACCTTCTTGGATCACAACAGCTTGCAATTACAAACCGACCTCAACAAAAAAGTCAAATTCAAATTCATGGAGACTGAATAACATGCTATTAAATAACGAATGGGTTAATGATGAGATCAAGGAAGAAATAAAAAAAATTCTGGAAATGAATGAAAATGAACACACAACAGCTCAAAACCTATGGGACACAACAAAGGCAGTCCTGAGAGGCAAGTTCATGGCAATGCAGGCCTATCTAAAAAAGAAAAATCTCAAATAAACAACCTAACCCCACATTTATAAGAACTAGAGGGAAAACAACAAACAAATAAGATCAGAGCAGAATTAAATGACATGGAGACTAAACAAAGGATCAATAAATGTGGAAGCTGGCTCTTTGAAAAGATAAACAAAATCGAGAAGACTTTAACCAGATTCATCAAGATAAAATGAGAGAGAGCCCAAATAAATAAAATAAGAAACAAAAAAGGAGAAATTACAACTGATGCCACAGACATAGCAAGGATTGTGAGAAACTACTACAAATAATTATACACCAAGAAATTTGACAACCTGGATGAAATGGACAAATTTCTAGAAACATAATCTTTCAAAATTGAAGAAGCAGAAGGCCCGAGTAGACTGATAACATCTAGTGAAATTGAAGCATTAATCAAATAACTCCTGGCACACAACAGCCCTAGACTGGATGGCCCCAGCAATTTTGAAAATGAGGAACAAAGTAGGAGGGATCAGAATCCCTGATATCAAACTGTATTACAAGGCCACTGTAATCAAACAGTCTTCTATTGGCATAAGAACAGACACATAGATCAATGGAAGTGAACAGAAAGCCCAGAAATAAACCCAGGTCTCTATGGCCAATTAATATTTGACAAAGGGGGCAGGAGCATAAAATGGAGTAAAAATAACCTCTTCAATAAATGGTGTTGGGAGATCTGGAAAGGTACATACAAAAAAGAAGAAGGACGAGGAGGAGGAGGAGGAAGAGGAGGAGGAGGAGGAGAAGAAGAAGAAGAAGAAGAAGAAGAAGAAGAAGAAGAAGAAGAAGAAGAAGAAGAAGAAGAAGAAGAAACTAAACCACCAACTTACACCATGCACCAGAATAAACTCAAGGCGGATAAAATACTTAAATATAAGTTGTGCCAACATAAAAGTCCTAGAGTAAAACACAGGCAGTAGAATTTCAAATATCTTATGCAGCAATATTTTCACAGATATATCTCCTAGGGCATAGGAATTAAAGGAAAGAATAAACAAATGGGACTACACCAAATTAAAAACTACTGATGGCTAGAGACAACATCATCAAAATGAAAAGAGAGCCAACCATATGGGAAAACCTACTTGTCAATGATAATTCAGACAAGGGATTGATCTCCAAAAAATATAAGGAACTCATATGACTCAACACTAGGAAGACAAACAATCCAATTAAAAAATGGGCAAAGGACCTGAACAGACACTTTTTTAAGGAGGACATATAGAGACCCAGAGACATGTGAAAGGATGCTCAACATCACTAACCATCAGAGATGCAAATTAAAACCACAATGAGATACCACTTCGCACCGGTCAGAATGGCCATCATTAAAACATCAAACAACAAGTACTGGTGAGGATATGGAGAAAAGGGAACCCTGGTACACTATTGGTGGGAATGCAGACTGGTGCAACCACTGTGGAAAACAGTATGAAATCTCCTCAAAAAACTAAAAATGGAACTACCTTTTGATCCAGTAATTCAATTTCTGGGAATATACCCTAAGAATCTTGAAACACCAATTCAAAAGAACCTATGCACCCCAATGTTCATAGCAGCATAATTTACAATAGCCAAGTAATAGGAACAGTCTAAGTGCCCATCAGTAAATGAGTGGGTCAAAGAATTGTGGTACATTTACACAGTGGAATACTATACAGCAGAAAGAGAGAAGGAAGTCCTGCCTTTTGCAATAGCATGGATGGAACTGGAGAGTACTGTGGTAAGTAAAATAAGCCATGTGGCAAAAGACAAATATGCATGATTTCATCTATAATAGGAACCTAATGAGTAAAAGAAACAAACAAGCAAAATAGAAACAGAGACATGGAAACAAGGAGCAGACTGACGCTGACCAGAGAAATGGGGGAGGGAGGTTAGGAAGCAAAGAAAGTGAAGGGTCTAGTTAAGGATCATGTATAAAGGACCCATGGACATGGACAACAGAGTTGGAATTGGATGTGGGAGTGGGGGTGGATTTGGTGGGGCTGGGGAGAACAACGGGGGATAAATTGGGTCAACTGTAATAGAACAACAATGAAAAACAGTTAAAAAACTGTCATAAATGAAGAATACAATAACTGAAATGAATAATACATTATAGGAATCAACAGTGGAGTAGATGAAGCAGATGATCAAATCAATGGTTTGTAACATAAGGAAGCAAAAACACCTAATCAGAACAACAAAAATAAAAATAGTCCAAAAAATGAGGATAGTATAAAAAGACTCTGGGACAACTTCAACCATACCAACAATCGTATCATGGGATGCAAGAAGGAGAAGAGAGAGAGCAAGGAATTGAAAACCTATGTGGAAAATAATGATGGGAAGTTTTCCTAATTTGTTGAAGAAAGTAGACATACAAATCCAGGAAGTGAAGAGATAAGGCCCACACCAAGATATGCCATAATTAAAATGCCAAAGTTTAAAGACAAAGAGAGAATATTAAAGGCAGCAAGAGAAAGGCAGTTAGTTATCCACAAGGCAGCTCCCATAAAACTGTCAGCTGATTTCTCAACAGAAACTTTGCAGGCCAGAAGGGACTGGCAAGATATATTAAAGTGATAAAGAGTAAGGACCTACAACCAAGAGTATTCTACCCAGCAAAGCTATCACTTAAAATTGAAGGACAGATAAAAGGCTTCCCAGACAAAAAAAAAAGCTAAAGGAATTTGTCACTACAAAACTAGTGTTACAAGAAATATTAAAACATCTTCTTTAAGAAGAAGAAAAGATAAAAATATAAATAATAAAGTGGTAATAAATTCATATCTATCAATAATTATTTTAAATGCAAATGAATTAAATGCTCCGTTCAAACAAAAGACATATAGAGGTTGCATGGATTACAAAACAAGACTCTTACATAGGCTGTCCACAAAAAACTCCAGATCAAAAAAACACACACAGACTGAAAGTAAAGGGATGGAAAAAGATATTTTATATAAATGGAAACAAAAAAATAAACAAACAAAAACTTGGGTAGCAATAATTATACCAGACAAATAGACTTTGAATCACATACTATATAATACAAACAAAGAAGGACCTAGCAATTCTACTTCTGGGCATTTATCTGAGGAAACCCAAAAGTCTAAATCAAAAAGACATATACTTCTGTATAGCATTATTTACAGTAGTCATAAGGAAGATAACTTAAGTGTCTTAAGTGTCAAGATAAGGAAGTAACTTGTGTCTACCAATAGATGAGTTGATAACAAAGAAGTGAATGTATCCAGCCATATAATATAAAAAATAGAGGTGTTTATTGAAGAAGATAAAAGATACAAGAAACATTGTATATAGAACAATGATACCTCCGTCCCTTTAAAAACAGGCAACTTGGGACTTCACACAGTGCTCCCAGTTGCTACCAGATGCCTGAATCTCACTGAAGGTCTGAAATCTCTTCTAATTCAAAGGTGGATTTAGTTTCAAGAAAAGCCAGAAGTCACAGGGTACCAAACTATGGGCAGTAGGGAGTCTGAATCACCTACATGATTTGAGGATTTCACCAAAAATCTCTGCATGAGATGTGATCCATGAGCCAGTGTGTTGTCATGATGAAGCTGCCAATCACCAGTTGCCCATAGCTATGATCCTCTGAATCATCTGAATAGTTTCTGCAGAAGAAAATTCAAGCCTAATGCAAAAGTTGATGCAGGTTTGTTGCTTTACTCACTCAGTCATTTTTAATGCAACAGCCACACAGTACACATACTCACTCAACGGTGTCTACCACTCACACTCACCAGTACAGTTAAGTTGTCATTGTTCACTCATGGGCATTCCAGTCCCTCACCAAGACTGCCAGGTTACAATAATGTCCTGAAAACCATTCTCATCATATTAAAATGGTGGGACTTTTTCCAGACAGAGCTTGTATAAAAAGTGGAATATGACTGGACTTCTGGCCATGATGGAGGCATAGGTAGATACACTATGCCTCCTTGGAAACCAAAAAAAGGACAACAAATTTAAAAACAAAAACCAACCAAAACTTCCAGAAAATTGAACTGTGTGGAAGTCTGACAACCAAGGAGTTAAAGAAGAAACATTCACCCACACTGGTAGGAGGGGCAGAGATGGGCAGCTGGGGTGGAGAGGTCTTGTGGAAATGCAGCAGCTAGAGGACTAAGGTGGGCAAGGTAGTGGCTGACTCACTAGGCCAGGTGGCAACTGTTGGATCAGGCAGACCCATATTTACCTGCGGATAAACTGGGAGGAGCACCTGGGGAGTGAGACAGACCATGCAACCCAGGGTTCCAGCATGGGGAATAAAACCTCAAAACCTCTGGCTATAAAATTCTGTGGGGGTTGTGGTGGTGGTAGGAGAAACTCACATCCTCATAGGAGATTTCACTGGAGAGACCACAGGGTCCTAGAATGTACCTAAACCCACCCACCTGGGAATCAGCACCAGAAGGGCACAATTTGCTTTTGGGAAGTTACTGAAAATCTGCTGAGAACCGAGCAAGTGGCATTGTTCTCTCTTGGACCCCTCCCCACATACAGCACCACAACACAGTGATGCGAGTTGCCCTGCCCTGGTAAATACCTAAGGCTCTGCCCCTTACCATGTAACAGGTGTGCTGAGACAAAGAAATATGGCCCGAATGAGAGAACAGATCAAAGTTCCAAAAATAGAACTAAGTGATGAAGAGATAGCCAACCTATCAGATGTAGATTCGAAACACTGTTAATCAGGATGCTCACAGAAATGGTTGAGTATGATCACAAAGTAGAGGAGAAGTGAAGGATATAAAAAGTGAAGTAAAGGAAAATGTACAGGGAACCAACAGTGATGGGAAGGAAACCTGGACTCAGATCAAGGATTTGGAGCAGAAGGAAGAAGTAAACATTCAACCATAACAGGGTGAAAAAACAAGAATCCAAAAAAATGAGGAGAGGCTTAGGAACCTCTGGGACAACTTTAATTGTTCCAACATCTGAATCATAGGGGTGCCAGAAGGAGAAGGGGAAGAGCAAGAAACTGAAAACTTATTTGAAAACATAATGAAGGAGAACTTCTCCAATCTGGCAAAAGAAATAGACTTCTAGGAAGTCCAGGAAGCTCAGAGAGTCCCAAAGAAGTTGGACCCAAGGAAACACACACCAGGTACATCAAAATTACATTAGCCAAGATTAAAGATAAGGAGAGAATCTTAAAAGCAGCAAGAGAAAAGGAGACAGTGACCTACAAAGGCGTTCCCATAAGATTATCAGCTGATTTCACAAAAGAAACCTTGCGGGCAAGAAGGGTCTGGAAAGAAGTATTCCAAGTCATGAGAGGCAAGGACCTACATCCAAGATTGCTCTATCCAGAAAAGCTGTCATTTAGAATGGAAGGGCAGATAAAGTGCTTCCTGGATAAGGTCAAGTTAAAGGAGTTCTTCATTGCCAAGCCCCTGTGTGAAATGTTAAAGGAGCCTATCTAAGAAAAGGAAGATGATAAAAAATGCGAACAGTAAAATGACAACAAACTCAGAACAATCAACAACAGAACTTAAAAGCAAAAACAAACACAAACTAAGCAAACAGCTTGAACAGAAACAGAAACACAGAAACGGAGATCACATGGAAGATTAGCAGCTGGGGGCGGGTGTGGAGAATGGGGAAGAAGGTACAGGGAATAAGAAGCATAAATGGTAGGTATGCAATAGAGAGGGGGAGGTTAAGAATAATATGGGAAATGGAGAAGTCAAAGAACTTATATGCACGACCCATGGACATGAACTACAGTAAGGAATGTGGTGGGAGGGGGGCAGAGCAGATGGGAATAAAAGGGAGAGAAAAATGGGATGACTGTAATAGCATAATCAATACAATATATTAAAAATGGAATATGATTAAGCCATAAAAACCAAAAATCTTTAAAAACTCTTTATTGTATTTTTTCCATTATTATTTACTCCTCTTATACTCCCCTCCCTGCAGCAATCACCACGCTGTTGTCCATGTCTGTGAGTCCTTTTTGTTCAATCCCTCCATCCCCTAAACTCATCCCTCCTCCCTAGTTGTCATCCTGCTCTCCATTTATGAGTCTGCCCTTATTTTCCTTGTTAGCTCAGTTTGTTCATTAAATTCTGCATGTGTGAAATCATATTGTATTCATCTTTTTCTGACTGGCTTATTTCACTCAGCATAATATTCTCCGTGTTCATCTATACCATGGCACAGGGTAAAAATTTTCTTCTTTTTTATGGCTAAGTAGTATTCCTTTTTGCAAATGCCCCACAGTTGTTTTATCCACTCATGTACTGATGGATGCTCAGGCAGCTTCCATGTCTTGGCGATTGTAGATAACACTGCAATGAGTATAGGGATGCTTGTGCTCATTTGCATTAGTGTTTTGGAATTCTTTTGGATATATTCCCAGAAGTGGGATCACTTGGTCAAAAGGCAGGTCCATTTTAATTTTTTGAGGAATCTCCATACTGCTTTCCACAGTGGTTTCACCAATCTGCTTTCCAACAGATAGTACAAAAGGGTTCCCCTTTTTAAACATCCTTTCCACACTTGTTTCTTGATTTAATGATGATGGCAGTTCTTACAGATATGAGATGGTATTGCATTGTAGTTTTAATTTGCATTTCTTTGATGATTAGTGATGTTGAGCATCTTTAAATATGCCTACTGGCCCTCTGTATGTCCTCTTTCGAAAAGTGTCTATTCAGGTTCTTTTAATTGGGTTGTGTGATTTTTTGGTGTTGAGTTCTGCAAGTTCATCATAAATTTTGGACATTAACCCCTTATGTGGTATCTCAGTGAATATGTTCTCCCATTCCATGGTTGTCTTTCAATTTTGTTGGTGATTTCCTTTGCTGTTCAAGAACTTTTTAGTTTGATGTAGTCCCATTTGTTTCTCTTGCCTGGGGAGATGTATCTGATAAAAAACTGCTATGAGAATGTCTGAGATTTTGCTGCCTATATTTTCTTAGATTTTTTATGGTTTCAGGTGTAACATTTGAGCTTTGGTCCATTTTGAATTTATTCTTGTATGTGGTGTAAGAAGGTGGTCTAGTTCAATTTTTCTGCACATATCTGTTCAATTTTCCCAACACCATCTATTGAATAAATTATCATTAGCCCATTGTATGTTCTTGCTACCTCTGTCAAATATTAATTGACTGTAAACGTGTGAATTTGTTTCTGGGCTCTTTATTTTGTTCCATTGACCTACATGTCAGTTTTTATGCCAGTACCATGCTATTTTGATTACCATGGCCTATAGTGTAGTTTGCTATTAAGTACTGTGATTCTTCCAACTTTGTTCTTCTTTTTGAGGATTGCTGTCGCTATGTGGAGCCGTTTGTTGTTACACATAAAATTTTGAAGTATTTGTTCTAGTTCTGTGAAATAAATCATTGGAATCTTGATAGGAATTGCATTGAATCTACAGATTGCTTTGGGTAGTATGGACATTTTAATCATATTAATTCATCCTAACCTTGAACATGATATGTGTTTCCACTTATTTGTAACTTTTTCACTTTCTTTCTTCAGTTTCTTAAAATTTTCCATGTACTGGTCTTTTACATTTTTGGTTAGGTTTATTACTAGATACTTTATTTATTTATTTATTTATTTTGTAAATGGGATTGTTTTCTTAATTTCATTTTTTGTTATTGGCATATAAACATACAAGTGAGCCCTAGCTGGTGTGGCTCAGTGGGTTGAGTGCCAGCCTGTGAACCAAAGGGTCGCTGGTTCAATTCCCAGGTCAGGGCACATGCCTGGGTTGTGGGTCAGGTCCCCAGTAAGAGGCATGCAAGAAGCAACCACACATTGATGCTTCTCTCCCTCCCTTTCTCTCTCCCTTCTCCTCTCTAAAAAATAAATAAAATCTTTTAAAAAATGCAACTGATTTCTGGATATTAATTTTATATCCTGCTATACTGCTGAATTCTTTTGTCAGTTCTAGTTGTTTTTTGATGGAATCTTTGGGGTTTTCTATGTACAGAATCATGTCATCTGCAAATAATGACTTTTTACTTCTTCCTTTTCAGTTTGGATGCCTTTTATTTCTTCTTGTCTGTTTGCTCTGGCTAGGACTTCCAGTCCTACATTGAATAAGAGAGGTGAAAGCAGACATCCCTGTCTTCTTCCTGATCTGAAGGGGAGTGCTTGTGGTTTATGCTCATTGAATATGACCTTGGCAGTGGGTTTGTCATATATGGCCTTTATTATATTTAGGTATGTTCCCTCTATTGTCACTTTGCTGAGAGTTTTTATCATAAATGGGTGCTGGATTTTAACAAATGTTTTTCTGCATCTATTGATATGATCATGTGGTTTTTATCCTCCATTTTTTTCATGTGGTGAATCACATTTCTTGTGTTGCAAATGCTATACCAACCTTGCATTCCCAGAATAAATCTGAGTTGATTATGGTATATGAGCTTTCTGATGCATTGCTGTGTTTGGTTTGCTAATATTTTATTGAGGATTTTAGCACCTATGTTCATCAGGGATATTGGCCCATAATTTTCTTTTTTTAATAGTATCTTTATCTGGTTTTAGAATTAGGATAATGCTGACAAGGAGCTTGGGAGGCTTCCCTCCTCTTGAAATTTTTGAAATAGTTTGAGAAAGAGAGGTGTTAGTTCTCTGGGAATGTTTGGTAAATTTCACATCTGAGGTCATCTGGTCCAGGGCTTTTGTTAGCTCCCAGTTTCTTGGTTATTGTTTCAGTTTCACTGGGTGTATCTATCAGATTCTATGATTTTTCCTGATATGGTTTTGGAAGATTGTATGTTTCTAGGAATTTATTCATTTCGTCCAGTTCGATGGCGTATAGTTGTTCATAGTATTTTCTTCAATCCTTTGTTTTTCTTTGGTGTCAGTTGTTATTTCTCTTCTTTCATTTCTGATTTTATTTATTTGGATCCTTTCTCTCTTTTTTCTTGATGAGCCTGGTTAAAGGTTTGCTAATCTTGTTTATCTTTTCAAAGAACCAGCTCTTTAATTCATTGATCTTTTGTGTCATTTTTTTAGACTGTATTTGTTTATTTCTGCTCTGATCTTTATCATTTCCTTTATTCTATTCACTTTGGGCTTTGTTCCTTGTTCTATTTTGAGTTCCTTTAAGTGTAAAGGAACACTTTTTATTTGAGTTTTTTCTTTTTCTTTCTTTCTTTTTTTTTTTTTTGAGGTTGGCCTGTAATGCTATGACTTTCCCTCTTAGAATTGCTCTTCCAGTGTCCCACAGGTTTTGGATTGTTGTGTCCTCATTTTCATTTGTTTTAAGGTATCTTTTGATTTCTCCTTTGATCTCACCATTAACACATTCATTGTTTAAGAACATGTTAGTTAGCTTCTCTGTCTGCCTGTTTTTCAGTGTTCTTCTTTGATTGATTTCTAGTTTCATAGCATTGTGGTCAGATGCTTGATATGATTTCAATCCTCTGAAATTTATTGAGACTTCTTTTGTGTCCCAGCATGTAGTCTACCTAGAAATAAGAATGAAATCTTGCCCTCTATAACAACAGGGACAGAACTAGGGGGTATTCTGTTGAGTGAAATAAGTCAGAGGAAGACAAATGCCATATGATTTCACTTAAATTTGGAATCTAAGAAGAACAAAATAAAGGATTAAGCTGAATGGAAAGAGACTCAGATACAGAAACATTTTGATGGTTGCCAAAGTGGAGGGGTTTGGGGGGATGGATGAAAAAGTTGAAAGGAAGAAGTATGAATTGTTAGGTACAGAATAGCAATGGGGATGTAAAGTTCAGCATAGGAAACAGAGTCAATGATATTGTATTGGGTTGGCCAAGGTTTATTTGTTCTTTTTCAGGAGATAGCTGTAGTAGTGCTTAGTTGTCTTCAACTTCATTCAAAACAATTTTGTTAGACTGTATTGTGACAGCTGTCATATCAGTGTGCATTTAAAAATAAACATATCAAACTTGGTCAATTTTTGTATAGCCATTTTAATATTGAAGATAGAATAAAATATGCAACATTTTCAGCATATTTTGCCTTATTATTTTGAGAAAGTTAAAAACCTAACTGAAACACAAAGAAAGATTTGTGCAGTGTATGGAGAAAGTGCTGTGACTAATCAAACACGTCTAAAGTGGTTTGCAAAGTTTCAGGCTGGAGATTTCTCACTGGGCAATGCACCACCATCTGGTAGACCAGTTTGAGTTGACAGCAATCGAATGAAGACATTAATTGAGAACACTCAATGTTATACCATGGGGAGACAGCCAACATACTCAAAATATCCAAATCAATAAAGTTTTTGGTGAAAATGAAAAAATCTGTCTTTTATTTTATAGAAAATACCACACAGATTTTTTGGCCAACTCAATAGTTCTATGTATATATGTCAGAAGGGTTACTAGATTTACCAGGGTTGATCATTTAGGAAGTTACATAGTTAAACTGTTATAGAACAGAGGTCCAGGAGGTGGGGCAATATTTGGCCCACCCAGGGACACCAAAAAACTGTTACAGAACAGCCCAGGAACCCCACCCCAAGGACCGTATACTACCATCCAGAACACCTACTGGGCTCAATTGTCTGCCACCAATTGGAAAGACATCTCTCAATGACAGAGATCAATGAAAAGGAAAGGAACTTATTATTTATTTGAAATACAAACTAAAGTTCTCCACAAGTGCACATGGTCCTCCCGGCACCCCCCACATGGCAAAAGGGAGCACTTCCAAAGCCTCGTGGTCCGGAGTCTCACCCAAGCTCCATGGTCCCAACCAAGACATCAAAGCCAGGTGGTCCTCTCCTTGCACTGCCACAGCTTCGTGGTTCACTATCCTTACACTGGCTATGGGGGTCCCCACTCTGGCCAAAAGCACATGGTTCTCTCTTCTTCCACCATAACTCCAAAGGGGTCTGCACTCTCGCTAAGCCTTGTGGTTCCCCTTTTTGCAAAGCTGTGAGGGGGGTCTGCATGCTGCCAAGACTGCGTAGTTCTCCCCTTAATGGCTGCCGCACCTGGGTTTTTATCCCCACGCTAATCTTCCTCTGCAGCCCCATTTCTGACTCCTCCCACAATCGGCTACACTTGCCAGGACTCCCACATTCTTCTAGCTCTACTGGGCTGCCATAGTGAGTCTGGGCAGGTGTGGCCCCATGGCATGGAGCCAATCATCTCCAAGCTCTCACACAGGCACTGTAACCAGGGGGAGTTGCCTCCCAATTACATCTTGGGTGGAAGTCACTTCCATTCCCCTGGCTCAAAGCATGGCCACAGCTATTTAACATATCTATGCAACAACCAGTTATAGATATGTTAAATGACCATGCCAGAGGTTAGATGCAAAGCCATTGCTGTACAAAATAGCTCTCAATGGCCCTGTTCCATTTGTCCCTTCCCCTATCTCACACCTGTCGGGGGGAAGGGGTGAGGACATCTTAATATTTCCCAGACACCTTGAGTTCTGGACCTCATTCCAAATCCTTTTTTGGGGCTCCCCTCTTGGCTGCACCCTGTTACACAATCACTGGTTGTACACCTGAAATTAATATAATATTGTATGTCAACTGTAACTGAAAAATAAGGAAAATATTTAAAGTTAGAAAAGGTAAAAATATATGAAAAATGTCTTGAAAGGAACTTAAAATATTAAGGGAGACAGGCCCAATGGAGGGCAGACTAATACAGGTGAAGGACTTCAGGTGTGGGAGGCAGAGGAATTGTCAGAAGTAGTGCAACCTGTGGACAGCTTTCTTCTGTTGGGGAGCAGACTTTCATTTAGACAGGTGACAAGCAAAGTAAGAGAACTCCAGGAGAATAAAAAACTCATACTGAAGGTTTGGAGTCAGGAAGAACACTGAGAAAACAGTCATTTGGACACACACACACACACACACACACACACACACACACAATGAGAAGGAAAAAATAGAGGCCATGGTCAGGCAGCTTTGAAATTCCAAATGGCAAGTCTGCGAGTATATTTTCAGGTGCATCTGGTGTCTAGCCTCTGTGAATGATAAGGAGGTTGAGTAGCATCAGCTGTGCATGTCAGCTCCGATGAAGCCAGCCCCAGCTCATTATAAGGAACTAGCTTTTGATAAACGTGGTCTCCTCTCTTGGTAATTCTCCAGTCTCATCCTACTCAGACCTCTCATTTCTCTCCAGCATATTGGGGAGGAAGCTGCCTTCTTACCTGGATCCTTTACCTAACAAGTTAAACTCAAGGTCTTTTCCTGGACTGGCTCCTTCCTCTCGTAAGGTATGTGACTTGTTGTTTTAAGCCTGGCTTTGACCTCCTTTTGAGGGATTGCACTTCGCAAGATCATTCTGAACTTTTTCTGCTTAATAGGTGACATTTCAGATTGCAGGGACCCTTTCATGGATATCTAAATACAGTGATGCTAATTGTGAATCTCCATTATAGTTTAAATTTCTGGATCTTAGCAACTGGTCTACTTTTTATCTCTCTGGAGTCTTTTGTAAATGTTTTGCATTCGTTAAAACGTGTGTAATGACTTTTGCTCTGGATTTGGCCCATTCTTGATAAACTGGTCTTTCCTAACACTGTTTTTTAATGCATTTCTCATCTTTTTTACTCTTTTAAAGATATCATTAAAACTGATAAGATTCGGTGACCTCGAGTGTATATTTTGAGGAGTTTTGACAATTCTATACTCCTTTGGAAACCCTACTAAAATCAAGATATAGAACCTTTCATCATTACATAAAATACTATTGTGACACTTTCCAGTCAATACCCCAAACCCCAGAAAAACTGGTCTCTGATTTTAATTCTTGCAGATTAGTTTTGTCTGTTTTTGTACTGAATACAAATGAAATAATTTAATATGTGTTCACTTGGACCAGCTTCTGTGCTCTAACAAAGTTTTCAAGATTTATGTATGTTGTTGTATGTATTAGTGATTTATTTCGTTGTTACTAGTATCTCAGTGTGTGACCGTATGAGGAGTTAGTTAATCTGTAATACTATAGATAAACTTTTGTGTTGTTTCTGGTTTGGACCTATTCTGAGTAAGTTTCCTGTGATCATTCTTTCACAAGGTTTTGTTTGTTTTTGTGGGCATACTATCTTATTTCTCTTGGGAAATACCTAGAACTGATATCTCCGGGTCATATGGTATTTCCAGAGAGGTTGTACTGTTTCACACTTTCATCAGAAATGTATGAGTGCTCCAATTCTTCATATTGTTGTCAGCATTTAGTGTCATCTAGTAGTTGAGCCATTCTAGCAGGGGAAAATTATATCTCATTTTGGCTTAAGTCACATTTTCTCGATGACAAATGCCATTGAGCACCTTTTCACATATTTATTGGCAGTTCCTCTCCTAGCATAAAGAGTTCAAATATTTTACCTATTTTAAATAGGTTGTTTGCCTTTTTATTATCGAATCATAGAGCTTTTAAAAAATATATTTGACAAATTATTTTTTATTTTTATTCATGTAAAATATTTTCTCCAATCTGTGGGGTGCTTACTCATTTTACCAATAATTTTTAATAAGGAGAATTTTCTAGTTTTTATGAAGTCTTATTATTAAATTTTTAATTTTGATTGATGATTTTATATCTATATTACCTTTGCCTTCAGCGAAGTCACAAAAATATTTTCTTGTTTTTTTTCTAGAAAGCTTAAGGTTTAACCTTTATAATTCACCTTGTTAGTTTTTAATCTAGAAGTCTTTCATAACTCTTGTTTGATTCTTAACTGTGTAATTTTATGGTTATCTTATTAATTGTATTTTAAAATTTTATTTTTGTTGCTTATTGCTGACATAAAAATGCAATTGATGTTTGAGAATTTGCCAAGTTCATTATTAATTTTAGTAGTTTCTTTAAAAGATTCCTTAGGATGTTCTAAGTATATGATCATATCATCTATGAATAAAAGAAGTTTTACTTTTTTGTTTCCTACTTGATACTTTTTATTTCACTTCCTCGCCCTGTTTACTGGCCAAAACATCTAGTACACTGTTGAATAGAAGTGATAAGAGTGGACATTCCTGCCTTGTTCTTGACCTTAGGGGACAAATGTTTAATTTTTCAGCATTACGTGTGATGTTATCTCCAGGGTCCCTTTATCGGTTTGAGGAGGCTTCTTCAATTCCCGGATTGCTGAGAGCATTTCTTTTTAATTATCAAGTAGATGTTGAATTTCAAAGGTTTTTCTGCATTTATTAAGAAAATCATGTAATTTTTTCTCTTTTATTAATTACTAGTTTGTTTTACTTGGTTTTGTGTGACTTGCTAATGTTTTAGAAGGACTTTCCCATATTTGATAGTATGGAATATTGCTCTGTTATTTTCCTTTGTCAGCCATTGGTTTTTAGTCCCAATTCAGCGTCAACAGAAATACCAGTTTTGGGTGCAGTGAAGAAGGAAACTTTATTCAGTGCAAAACAACCTGATTGTGATACAGCACAACTGTGAAAACAGCAAGGCTGTAGAGCCGCTCTGGGGCCAGGCCCATCTTTGCCTAGACAGTTCTGCTCTGCTCCTCCATGGCCTGGTTTGTTCTGCTTCACACCGGGTTGCTTTGTGCTATGCTGGTTTGCTTCCCTCTGCTCTAGAGGGGCATTTTCAGTGTTTTTCAGCTCACTAAGGAAGACACAGTTTCCTGTGGAAAGCGAAAGTGCACTCCTTGAGCCCTGGGAAAGTGGGGGAGCTGGCTTATAGGAGTCCCGCCACTGGTCACCAATTGGTCCATCTTCATGCAAATGAGGACTCCAAATCCTTGCAGTTTAATTTTTCCAAAAGGCACTTGTCCCGATTGGTCAGAATAGAGCTACTCTGATTGGCTGGAGCTGCACAGCTCTGATTGGATGGGGAAAGCCTCATTTCTGCTGGTTGAAATAGGATTTCAGAAACTCCTTTTGAAGAGCTGGTTCAGATGGGAGAAACAGTGCAGGCAGGCAGTTCACCGTAGAGGCAGGCAGTCCAGTGCCAGCCTCTCCCTGAAGTGCAGTTTGACTGACAAGCCCCATGGGCAGAAATGGCTGCTAGGCTCTGCTTTTTGTTTGAGCACACTTTACCACCAGGAGCCCTTCTTAGTACGTGTCTTATTTTTCTCCCCAGGGTTCTCACTTGTAATATCTTTATCAGGTTTTTGTATCTGTTAGCTTTACAAAATAAATTGGAAAGTGTTTCCTCCTTTATTTTATGTGTTTGTGTGAGATTGGTATTATTTCTTCTCTCTTTCCTTTAATTCGGAACTCCAATTATGGACATGTTATACCATTTGATTTTGTCCTACCAACATCAGAAGCTTCGTTCAGTGTTCTCCTATCCTTTATTTCTTTTTGTACTATTCAAATACTTTCTTTTAAACTACATGTGAATTCAGTGATCCTTTCTTCTTCTCTTAAACTTATCTACAGATATTTTCTTCTAACATCATTTTTTTTCAGTTCTTGAATTTCTATTTGGTGGTTCTTAGAGTTTCCATTTTCCCGCTAAAATTCCCCATCTGTTCACACATGCTGTTTATCTTTTCCACGTTAACTTATTTGACATATTCATAATGCTTGTTGTAAAAATTCTATTCTGATAATTATATTTGTTTTTTTGGGGGGATATGCCTCTATTGACTTTTCTCCTTCTTAATCATGTTTTCATCCCTCAATACTTCTTGTAAGTTTTTATTCCATTGTTGACAATATGTGTAAAAAAATAAAAACAAACGAAAAACATAAAGTATTTTTAGCCCCAGAAAAGCAGAAAAGGCTAGAGTTCTGTTAAAGTTTTTATGCTTTGCCTGTACAATTTTAAGTTATACATTTATCTACTAGTACACTGGTGCTTTGCCTGCTCTCATCTTGAAAATTTAATTTTGTCTGATCTAATATGTGACATACCAAAATAGGCATTTAAATTTTACATTTTCAGACAAAACAAAAGATCTTCAAACTGTGGAAACCATAGGTTATACCTCAAAGGGCAGCAAGCATAATTATATTTGCCCATTTCTTGTAAGTATGGTACTTTCTAATTTAGTGAGTATATACAAATATAGAGGATTGTGTAATTATTACTGAAATTTCATACGAAACATAACTCTCTGAACAATCACACAAAGAAAACTACCCTTTCTCTTGGATCACTATTGCAACTGCATTTTTAATTCTTAGTTCTCTTTTGATTTTTACTTTTCTTTTCAGCTAGAATGTAACCTCCATAAATGAGAGCACTTTATTTTATTCACCCTGAACTCCTTTAGTTTCAAGTGGGAAGACCGAACAAGGATAACAAAGCTCTAGCTGTGGAAGCGCAGGCAGACGTGCACCGACTGGCGCGTCCAGAGCCGAGCCAGGACCCAGGTGCCCCAGGAGTTTGGTGCTGGGTAGAACATGATGTCTAGCTGAAATGATGCATGTAAAACCCGTATCTTAAAAATCCTGTTTGAAAAGAACTTCAGCAGAGGTTACAATTGCCCTTGTGTATGAATGTGGGAGGGAGGAGAATAAATAGACTATTTTTTGAGGCTTGTCACACTTTGTAACTGTATTGAGTGATGGGCCTGAAAGACAGGAATCTTATGGGACCCTTCCCCATCCCCATGGCATGTCCTAAGCTGTTCTCCATTTCTGAATCCTCTCACAGTACAAAGAAAACAAAAATAAAAATAAAACACTGAACAGTTTGGTATTTTTTGTGTGTGTTATTCTTGAACATTGATATAGACCTTGGTGACAGTCTGTATTGTTGGTGCTGCATAAAGATGATTTCAAAACTCTTAAGGAGTCTATACTAAGGTGTTTATATCACCAGGCTATCAAAGAGACAGCCTGGGAAGAAGCCCCTTAAAATTATAATTCTTTAAAGGAATTACAAACATGAAAAAAAATTGTCAATGTTGTTCCTGGAAGTAGATGTGAAATGAGATATTTTTCTAAATTATCAGAGTAAAAATATTTTAACAGAACAAATTAGAAACATTTATCTATATTATCCCTTACGAAAGGAGATGGATAACATAAATATTTATGGAAATAAACTTCTTGTTTCGGATTCTTGTAAGGGAGAAAACTATTTCTTCGTGAAGCCTTGTCAAGCGAAAAGAAAGTATGAGGGATAGATAATGTTGTGACGAGCACCTCAGCCCTGATTTTGGTCCAGATGTCTTATTTCCTGTGCTGTCCCTGTTTAATTAGCAGCGGATTCAGTATAGTCACAGATGTGAGTCAGTGAAATGATGACGATGAAACCATTACACTGTGCAATTGTTTGAGCTGTTCCAGTTGTTTTTTTTCTTCTTCTCTAATGGCCGATCATGTATCCTCATAATAAAATGTGTGCATCTGGGAGAAACTGCTACGTATTGTGCTTGGTGGTGGTTACCTTTAAGATTGCTTTTCTTAAATAATTTTGAAGTTTTTAGGTGTTTTGTGTAAACTTGAAGTTGGTAAATAAAATGGTAAAACAAACAAAAAAAGAACCAATAACCCAGTGGACTGGAACACTGTTTCACATAAAACACTGACCTGTAGGGTGAACATTTTTTGGAGCAAAAGATTGAAGCATTCAATTTTCAGTGTTAATGAAAAGCAGACATATTTGGTTTTGGATTAGAATTCTGATTAAAAGCTCTAGCTACTGGTATAATGATTAATTATTTTTGAACAATTTATCATAGTTTGCTGAAACATTTTATTTTTTCTCTACCCCCTGTGTATCCTTTCCTTCTATACAATCTGCACATGCAAAGCATCAAAGCCCATTTCAACTCTTTCCAAGGGAGACATTGGGTGTTTCAGGAAGTTAAGTTTATTAGAAAGGCTATAATTTTATTGTACTACTTGATGAAATACAAAACAAACAAACAGACAAAAACCAAATTCATTCTCACTCTCCATATAGTTTAGATGGAAATAATCTGGATTAATACCAGACTACAGTCATTATTTTCTGTGTTCAGGTATGCTAAGTTGAATCTTTATGTTGCTATAGAATTTGTTTTAATATCAGATATGTCCTGGATTTAATCTAAAATATTTTTTGGAAGAAACATGAAGATATTAGCATGACATGGTTTCATCAGATCCTGATCCTAGCCCTTAAGGAGCCCACAGAGAGTGTCACTGTGATGCTCTAGCATAATATTTATAAATCTAATATCTAAACTACTATAAAATAATGTTAATATTATGAATAATATCTTTCCTTTTATAAGTAGGCTGTACCAATTTTTGCAACAAGATTGCTTATCATCAAGCAATTATATGTACATATGTGTGTTTGATTTTGGTATTTCACTGGGCTTCAAGGTTGGATATCTTAGGCTTTCTTCATGTTAGAATTGCGATTTTGTTTTTGTCATTGCTGTTATTGGTGGCGGTGGTGATGCTGGTGGGCATTGCATAAAATGATACATTTATCTTTTCAGTGGCTTTCCACCTCTCTGTTATGCACATGTTGTGACACATAAAAAGGATAAGATTAAAGTATGTGTAATCATGGCTCTGTGTTTTGCTGTTTCCATGCCCAGCAGTAACTGTAAATGGACAGTCATAACAATCACGTTCTGACAATGATGAGGCAAAGGAGGGCTCAGATCCGTTGATGACAAAAGTCTGGATCAAGTCACCAAACGAGAGCCCAGACCAGCTAAGGTGCTGCCTGAAGGTGAGGGAGCCATGGAATGGCTGGTGGGGGAAGAAAGTAACTCGTTTGAATGCCAGCATTGGGACCAGCTTAGTAAGGGCGCCTAGAATTTACTTTCCTAATCATCTTTAAAAGTCATTTTTGGTGATTGTAATTAGCCACTTCTCAGGAGAAAGGAGAAATTAAGTCATCTTTTTCCCTTGGAGAAGGAGAAGAGAAATCTGGATGTCATAAGAGGTCTGCATTGGACCAGTTTAAGCAGATTCCTGGGTTTGCTTGGCCAAAATTTTCCACTTGATGTTATAAATTATAAGTGATCTCCAGGAATACTGACTGGAACCAACTGCATTGTTATAGATCCTAAAAGGGTAGGTTCACTCTTCATTGGAGGGAGGCTCACTGAAGCCCATTCCCTTATATTGGAGGCAGGTATTCCAAGGCCTTCCAGCTGCTTGTGGGCATGGCCTGTTATCATCTTTCTTTATGCATCATGCTAAGAGCTTCTTACCCCCTTTGCTGTGCCTTCACTATTGCCACTGAAGCACCAGATGCCCTGGGACCCGCTGAGCACCCATGTGCAATGGTTCATTAGGCTGAGGTGATGGAAGGGTGGGGAGTACCTGAGTTTGCACCTGCCCCATGAGATGCCTCTACCTGCTAGTCTGCTGTAAACACTGCAGATGCTGCCCCTTCTGTCTTGGGATCTGGCTTTCTAGGGACTGCCAGGTTAGCCACAATGGTGAAACCCAAAAGTGTGAGGGACTTGGTGTCCTATGGGGAAAGAAAGCATGCAGATAAATCCTTGTCCTTCCCACACCCCGTGGATTTCAGAGAAGCAGTAGTTCATACTTTTCTTCATGAAGGCACCTGGTGAGATTGACCACTCAGCAGCATTTGGTGGAAGGCTGAGACTAACTTGGTAGTGCTCTTCCCTTCATGTGCCTCATTCTTTCTTTTCCTTACTCCTGCTTCGGAGGAATAACCATCACCCAAAAAGTATTGGCCTATAACTTTTGGCCATGGAATTTTTATAGAAGGGGGGCAAAGGCAGTCACTTTTCAGACTCTTTGGTAACATGTTTAGGGAAGAGATCAGCCTTGTTTACAATAAATCACATAGTCAAACACCTACCCCCCTAGGCTTTACGTATGTTACAGTACCAATTCATTTCCAGCCACCCGGCAAGGGAAGTTAAGTCTGCCTTCACAGGATGAGAGCCCAGATGTGAAATCATTAGGAAATGTGATGCAATCCTGAGCTGTGTGTCTTGAAGACATTTTTTAAAAGATCAGAACATCAGTGAGCACAACCTGCTGATGCTTTTATTGCCGACAAGACAGGAGGGACACAGAATCACACAGCAGCAACATTTCAAGTATCAAAAAGCATTTTTATAGCACGTTAGGCTTTGATACATTCTGGAGTTACAGAATATGAGTTTGGGAGCTTTTCAAACTTCCCTCAATGAGGTACTTCCTTCCAAATGCAGGCTTTTTTAGGAGATGAAAGCTGAGAATTCTGTCTGAAGGGCTGCTTAAGGACGCCAAGTGCATCATGGTGGCATACGATTGGAATGACTGTTTTGACCTTTCTATTTTTTTTGTTGGCTAAAAATCAGGAATGACAAAAAAAAGTTTTTACTTTTTCAACTGTTTTGAAATAAAAAAGTTTACCTTTTCAGGTCCATTTAATAAAAATAAGACCATATATAAATGAGATAAAATGAGCTTATTTATATTCAAAGTTGAATTATAATAGTATAATTCTTAAAATTTTTGATTTATGAAATTAAACTATTAAAGAGTTAAGTAACTTTGTATCTCAAATTCTGAGAACCAGGAGCAATTCATACCATAGTAAATCTCACACAGAGGTACCGTACCCTAATTTTAAACTAATTTTTAAGTTTTATAATTTCCTCCCTATTAACTATTAAAGAGAACCACATCCTCAGATCTCTAAGTATAGAATTAGAGAATTTTTTTTGACCTTGGAGAAAATATTATGTTACTTGATAAGATAGGTTATTAGGTTAAATGTCTGAAGTTACCATATTTGTCGGCCCGAGGAAGGATGTAAAATAAATGTGAGCACATATGGAGAATTTAAAAAAGAAGAAAACACAATCATCATATATGTTTACTATGCATCATTTTAATGCTCAAAGAAGCATAAGGGAGGCAGCCACTATTAGTCAACTAACCAATTTTACTGAAAGGGGAAATGATCCCTGAAGATTCATTCACTGTGACTAAGGAATTTGTGATCTTTAACTATAGGTGTGAGCTTGAGTACAAGGAATATGGTTATATTATTTTTCTATTGATGTGTAACAAGTTACCATAAAGACAGCTTATTAGAACAACACAAATTTATTAGTGCAAAGTTCTATAAGTCAGAAGTTTGCATTTAGGTGGACTCACTGGGTTGTCTGCTTACAAGGTCAATATCAAGGGGTTGGCTAGGCAGGGCCATCTCCTTATTTGGAAGTTCTAGGGAAGAATCTGCTTTCCGGTTGTTGGTGGCATTCAGTTACTTGTGGTTATAGGTCTGAGACTCTCATTTCCTTGTTGGCTGTCAGCCAGGGGTGCATCCTCAGCTCCCCGAGGTCCCTCCATCCTCAGAGCAGCAACTGTGCCTTAAATCCTTCTCACACATCAAATATTGTCTGACTCCCTCTCCTTCCTTCCTCTCTGTCACTGGCCAGAGAAGTCTCTTTGCTTTTAGAGGCTGAAGGAATTTGATCAAGCTCTCTTGAATAATTTTCCCTTAACTTATTTATTTTTTAATCCTCACTCGAGGACATTTTTCTTCACTACTTTTTAGAAAGAGAGGAAGGGAAAGAGAAACATTGATGTTAGAGAGAAACATCCATCCATTGCCTTATGTATGCACCTGGACGGGGGACCAAACTCACAACATTTTGTTATGGCATGACATCGTCATCCCATAACAAAATGGGACAGTCCAACCAACTTAGCCACACTGGCCAGGGCTGAATAGAATAGTCTTCCTTTTAAAAGGTATACTGTGCTATGTAATATAATACAACCACAGAAATGGTATGTCCTCAAATTCTCAGCCTCTCATAATTAGGGTATGGAATCGTAGGGGCCATTTCTAGAAATCCTGCATTCCAAAATGATTTTGTAGTTTTGAGGAAGGAGAAACAAGAGATGAATTTAAAATTTTACCTTCCTTTATTGTTCTTTTTGCTTCTCAAATTGTCTTGCCTTCTTCCTATTGTCTCAGAGTAGAGGTGCGGCTAGTTGGAAAGAAGAATAAGAGTAAGATTCTTCCTGGCATTTGTTTAGAAAAACTTTAGCCCAAGATAAGATAGAGGTTGCCTAGCTATTAGAAAATTTGTCCCTAAATATAAAGTTAGCAGGGTATTCGCTATATTAGACATTTCCTTTGAGGAAAAGGTGAGTGTGATAAGCGCAGAGAGCTGTTTCCCAGGCAGTGCAGTGGGAAAGGCAGCTCGATCCCTGAGCTGGAAACGCTGCAAGATCTATCTGGGAAGAGAGATCACGGTTAGTCTCACAATTTGTGTGGACCGATGAAGTCACCCAACACCCCCTCCCCTACTTCCCTTAGCAAACTCATATGTCAGATTCCAAAACTGTGCCTTGACCCAGTGATCAAGGAGCTCAACAAATACAGGTTAAATACAGAGTCAAAGCAAATTGTTTTAGAAAATAAAGTCATGCTTTGCATGCACCAAACGGGGCATGTGAATTGTGATTCATACTATGCACCACCTTTCTCCTCCCTCTCTCCACGATTTTCCTCTTCTCACTTTCTCCTACTCTTTGCTAAGAGGAAACTCTTATTGTTTACAATACTAGAGGATCAGTACCGTCAGGAGAATGGAGTACTAGGTGGTCAATTCACTAGAGCAGCGATTTTCACCTTTTTCATCTCATGGCACACATAAACTAATTACTAAAATTCTGTGGCATGCCAAAAATATATATTTTTCCCAACTTGACCAAAAAATAGGTATAATTTTGATTCATTTATACCTCACAGCTAATGTTATGTTGGCTGTTGTCATTTGTTAATTTGCCAATCTAAGAGGTCAGTGCCCCTGTCTAAATAGTCAGGTGTTGCATGCTTTAAAAATTCTTGTGGCACACTGGTTGAAAATTGCTGCACTAAAGCAACAAAAGCTAGTGAAATAAAAGGAGACAATGCAGAAGGCGTTGACTTTGGGCTGTATCCTGTAACACTGGTCTGCTGCTGTCTCCTTGCAGTTACCTCTTGTCTCCAAGACGAAAGCAGTGCACATGTACTGGAATGCTGGGATAGATGCAGTGGGTTGTGTTTACTGGAATATGCCCACTGGCTCTGCCTTTGGGCTGTGGAATCTTATCAGTCTTTAATGGTCAGCTTAGGCTAAGTTAGATCAGTAATCACCTATCTGCAAATCTTGGTGGCTTATAGAAACAAAGGCTTATTTCTTGCTCATACTGCCCATTTATCTCAAATCAGCTGTGATTCTGCTCCGTCCTAGCTTCATTGCAGTACCCAGATGGAAGATCTCTGGGCATCTGATCTTATACTGGGGCACGAGAACATGACACATGCTTGATTTTGAAAGGGGTCACTCTCATTGCTTCCGCTTTATTGGCCAAGTAAGACATAACTAAGGCTGCCGTCAAAGGGGTGGATATATAATCCTATCATATGGAGAGAAATAATTATTTTGACAAAATAATAGAATCTACCTTAAGCCCTACCCCCACCCCAAGAAAACCCACTCATTTTTATTTCTAATACATTCTATGGAGTAGTTTAGCTATTCTGAATTAAAGCCATTATCTCTAATTTCCCATCTTCTCCTGAAGTTTTCTTTTCCTGATATATGATGTCACGTTTATATTTTAGAAGTTTATCAGATTTTTACTAGATGATAGATTTAAAAATGTGCCAAGTACACTATTTCTGGTTTGTGCCAGTTTCTCTATGATTTTCCTGGCTATTCCCTTTTTCTGAAAAGGCAATTGTCCTGCTGTTGTCTGGACCAGGTTGATGGTGTAGATTCATAGACTGCAGTAGCTCTGGCTCGTTCTGTCCCCATTCACAGTCTATTAAGTAACCAGCGTGAATAGGGCCTCTGAGCTTCAGACCAGGAAATAACATGAGTTCATTGGTTCCTATTGGGGTTAAAGAGATCATGCTCCTTCAAACTCCTCTTGTTTTACTTTGCTTATAATGTCTTTGTAATCTTGATTCACATAATTGCACATACATTGAAATTAATTCCAACTCAAATCTTGAATAAATGATAACTTCACACATATCTGAGGGGAAGTTTGACTCAGACGGGAATTATTTCAGCTTGAAGACACAAGGGAGTAGATGTGAAGAGCCATAAGAAATATATAGATTTGAAATGAAAAAAATGAGCTAATAGTATAATTTTAGAACCAGAAGAATTTCGTTTATATCACAGATCAAAAATCATCAGGTAATAAGTTTGAGGGCATTATTTCAGGTTTATTCATAGTCTCTTTACCATACATAATTTATTTTCTTTTTTTTTTAAAGGCTTTATTTATTTATTTTTAGAGAGAGAGGAAGGGAGGGAGAAAGAGAGGGAGAGAAACATCAATGTGTGGTTGCCTCTCATGCACCCCCGAGTCGGCACCTGGCCTGCCACCCAGGCATGTGCCCTGACTGGGAATAGAACTGGCAACATTTTGGTTTGCAGGCCAGCACTCAGTCCCCTGAGCCGTACCAGCCATGGCTATCATACATAATTTCTATACCCTTCTAATATTCAAGTTATTTCACTCACATATATGGGACTTCTTTTTTTAAAACAAATTTTAAACATTGATTTTTAGAGAGAGGGGAAGGGAGATAGGGAGGGCCAGAGAGAGAAGGAGAGAGAAAGAGAGGGAAAGGGAAGCATCCATTTTTGCCCCACCCACCTGTGTATTCATTGGTTGCCTCCCACGTGTCCCCACTGGGGACAGGATGGAAGCCACAACCCTGGGTGCCTGGGGAGGCGGGACAACCATTCAACCAACTGAGCCATCCTGAGGGGCTGGGACTTCTGACATTTGTTTTTATTGAAACGACAACCCAGATTGTTAAGTTTTAGAAGGCAGAAATAGGTGGTATACGTCTTTAAAACTTTCTAGCAAAAATCTTTTTAAGAATGGGATGAACAAGAAGTATTTGTTATATTTACTTTCGTTAAGCAGAATACTTAGTTTTTTTTCCCTATGAGGCAGCTCCAGAATTGGGGAGGCTTACAGTGAGTAAAAAATGGGAGGAGACGATGT